>PVKS010013382.1:0-50966 GCA_004027875.1 Aplodontia rufa | reverse complement strand
CAGCAATTAGAAACAATGATATTGCAGCCTTTGAAGGTAAATGGATGGCTATGGAAGAGATCATGCTGAGTAAAATCAGCTTAATCCAGAGAACTAAGGGTCGATTGTCTCCACTCATCTGTGGAGGTGGGGACTAGACCCTGGACAGTGAGAAAGTTGGTCTATTAGCATGTGTTAAATCCAGATAAGATGTAATGTTTTACAACCTAATACTTTTTTTAGAGATATAGTGGGAAGGGGAAGGACGGGATAAGGGAGGGTAATTTGGGGTGGGCACTCCTGGGGGCAATTGCAATATCCAGAATATATACACATTTTATATTATTTTGTTAAAAACTTGTATGGTTGTTCAAAAATAAAAATAAAAAAAAAAAAAAAGAGGAGACACTCCCTAACTCATCACCCTAATAACAAGGCCATAAAGATCAAGAAAATGAGATAATATCATTTATAAATACACATTTTTAAATTCCCCAAAAGTACTAGAAAACTGAATCCAAAAGTATAATGAAATTATATATATCATAATCAAATGAAGTTTATCCCAGCAATCCAAGGATGTCTCAACTTATGAAAAACCAATCAAATATACCACATCAACAGAACGAAAGAGAAAAAAGACATGACCACCCAACTGATATGGAAAAAACATTTGATAAAATCCAGCACCTTTTATAATAAAACCACTTGACAATCTGGAAATAGGAGGGAAATTTCTCCATCAGATATATGGCATTTATAAAAAACCAAAAGGTAACCTATTCAATAGAGAAATATTTCAAGGTTTTCCCTAACATCAGGAAAAATATAAGGAACCCCACTTTTGGCATTTCTAATCAATGTTGTGTATTTAATAAAGAAAAAGAAATAATTGGCAAACTGTAAAGGAATAATTAAAACTATACTTACATAGATATTTATATATAATAAATCTGATTTATAAATTAGTATATAATAAATCCTATTTGTGTGTAATAAATCCTAAATCACCCCCATGCACAACATTATTAAGGGCTGCAAATGCAGCTCAGTGGTAGAACACATGCCTACCATGTGCAAGAGACAGGGTTTGATCTTTAGGACTGGAAAAAAAAAACTATTAAAATCAATAACCAAATTTAGCAAAGTTCCAAAACAGAACATATAAAAATCAGTTACATTTCAATATACTAGTAACAGATAACCCAAAGAGAAAGATAGGAAAACAGTTGATTTACAACAGAATTGAAAAGAATAAAATAGGAATATATGAAGCAAAGGGAGTAAAACACTTGTTACTAAAACTATAACGAACTGCTGAAAATTTTAAATAAATAAATAAATAAATAAATAGACCTAAGTAAATGCTAAGATCCATGTTCACGAACTGGAAAGCCTAACATGTTAATATGGCACCATCACTCAAAACAATCTACAAATAAAATGTAAACCCTAAAAATTCCAATGCCTTTTTAATAGAAATGGAAAAACCAATCCTTAAATTTATATGAAATTGCTAGGGATCCTGAATAGTCAAAACAACATCAACAGGAAGAGCAAACTTGGAGGATTCCTCATTTTAGAACTTAATTCACAGGTACAACAATCAAAACAGCATGATATTGGCATATCATACCATAAAAAAAGTGAAGAATCCAGAAATAAACCAGTACATTTATGGCTAAGTCATTTGCAACAAGGGTTCAAAACTTTTTAGTGTGGAAAGAACATTCTTTTCAACAAATGGTGCCAGGACAAATGGATTTCACACGCCAAAAAATAAGTTGGACTACTCTGCCTCATATCACACACATAGATTAACTCAAAATGGATCAATGGCTTAAATATAAAAATTAAAACTAGAAGACTTTAAAGTGAAAATATAAATCTCCCTGATTATAGATTTGGCAACTGATTCTTAAACACAATAGAAAAAACATGCAAAAGAAGAAAAACAAATTTTTCTTTCTCAAAACTAGAAACTTCTGTGCATCCAACAGTATTATCAAGAAAGTGTTACAGCTAAAACTCATTTCTAATGCAAGGTCACCTAATTTGTTCTATAGTTTCTTCTAAAAGTGTAATGATTTGCATTTTACATTTAGGTCAATGATCCATTTTGAGTTAATTTTTATTAAAGGTATAAGGTTTGTGTCTAAATTCAAATTTTTTAAATATGTGGATATTGAATTGTTCTATTACCATTTATTGAAAAGACTATCATTTCTTCACTGAATTGCTTCTGCTACTTTATAAAAGTATCAGTAGGTTATATTTTTATGGGCTTTATTTCTGTTTCCTTGAACAATTTATCTGTTCTTTCTCTAATACCATGCCGTGTTGATTACTGCAGTTTTAGGGTAATTCTTGAAATCAGGTAATTTGAGTGTTCCAACACTGTTTTCTTCAGTATTGTATTAATGATTCTTAAATTTTTTAACTTTTCATAAACTCTTTAAAATCAATTTGTTTATACTTAGAAAAACATTTTGCTGGAATTTTTCTTGGGAATGTGTTGAATCTCTAGTTCAACTTGGGAAGAACTGACATTTTAGTATTGATCTATTAATGTGTAATATCTCTGCATCATTTAAACCTTTTATTTCTTTCATCAGCTTTGTTGTTTGCATGTAAAGATCCTACACATAATTAATTGAATTTATACCTAATTTTTTTAGGGATGCTATTATAAATGGTGTCTTTTAAATTTCAAGTTCCAAGTCTATAGAAAATCAAATGGTTTTTTTATATTAACCTTCTATCTTGTGACTTTGCTATCATTGCTCATTACTTCCAAGAGTTTTGTGAAGTTTCTTTGGGGTTTTCTACATAGCCAATCATGTCATTTGTGAAGAAAGACAGTCACACACACACACACACACACACACACACACAAATTTACATTTATATATTTGGTACTGGGGGGTTGAACCCAGTTGAGCTTTAACATTGAGCCATATCCCCAGCTCTTTCTATTTTTTATTTTGTTATAGGGTCACTAAGTTGCTTAGGGCCTTGCTAAGCTTCTGAGGCTGGCTTTGAACTTGTAATACTCCTGCTTCAGTCTTCCTTAGTTGAGGAATTTTTTCTACATTCATCATTTGTGGAATACTATTATACGGATGTGTGTTGGCACAGTAGGTTTCTCAAAATGAGTTGCCTAGGTGAGGAGATATTAGTATGGGTGGAAAATAAAAGTGGGAAAGGGGAAATATAAATATAAAATGCACAAAATTATATACTAAAAACCAGTATAAATAAGATCCTATTTAAGTAAACATCTCTCATATGTACATGAAAACACATGCATGTCTGTAACATGGACTGTTAGCTCTTCTCTAGAGTTCATTCACTCTTTCCTGCACACACAGATTATATACTCCAGTCATCTTTGCAGTTATGTTAGTTGATGTTAGACAACAGAGGTGGACCTAAATGGCTCGTAAAACATCTATGTATTCTTTTATGTTCTTTTCCCTTTTATGAGCTAAATATAGATAATAACACAGCTCTAAGCTAAGGATCAGTTATGAGATGGAAAGAACCTGAATCTCTGAATGTCCTGATGGAAGATAGTTCACCGCATCAAACTACACACCTGCCCAGAAGTATTACTTGATCCAGAAATAAATTTCTATGGTATTATATCATGTGCTTTAGGGTCCTACACACTACAGTAGGTAAATCTACTCTAAATTTTATGTGTGTGCAACATGTGTGAAGAGGGAGGAAAGGAAGAAAAGAGTGAGAAAGAGATTTACATACATGAAATAACTATTACAAAACTGTTAGTGGTGATATTGTACATGTTTGCATTCTAAATTTACTTTTACAACGAGCACAGATAGTAAAAGTTCTCATAATAAAATAACATTATATTGAATATTCTCCTTTTGCACTTCCATATTCACTTTCCATTTTCTACCCTCTCCATCCTGCTTTAGTATACCCAGGAAGAATGATCTCTATGAATTCTATGGCCCCCATTTCTTTGCTGTCTCGGTGGGAAGCAAAGTCAGAAAGAGTGCGGAGAGTAAGGATGGCACATTTATTTTTTTAGCTCCACACTCTCTCTGCTCACCTAGGTTGCCTGTATCCATCTACAGCTCTTGTCCTTCAACACATAACGATGTTCCAGTTAAATGTTTCCTCCTATTGTCACACCAGGCTAAGACATTCTAAAAACCCCTCATTTTCACCAATCCTCAAGGTAAGGTACCATGTTTTTTTGGTTTCTCTAACCCTCCTTGCACATTTGTAAACATCTTTTCTTATTAAACTCTTCTAAAAAAAAAAAGTGAAAAGAAAATCTACTGAATAGGAGAAAACACTTGCCAATTATATTTTTGGCAGGAATTAAGTATCCAGCATACACACACACACACACACACACACACACATGATTTCTGTGAATTCTATGGCCCCCATGTATGTATGTATATGTGTATGTATGTATATGTATATACATATATGTATGTATGTTTGTATGTATGTATCCTACAACTGAGCAAGAAAAAGATAAACAACCCAATAAAAACTTGGCAAAGGACTTGAATAGATGCTTCTCCAAAGAAAATGATCAGATAGTCAATCAGCTAGAAAATGAAAAGATGCTTAGTGTAATTAGCCATTGAGGAATTGAAAATCAAACCATACTGAGATATCATTTCATGGTAACCAACTACCAGTATGGCTACTGAGGAAAAAAGGTAGCAGGGGTAAGTGTTGGCAAGGATGACAGGAAACTGAAATCCTTACATACTACTGATAGGAAAACAAGATGGTTCAGTCACTGTGGAAACTAGGTTAGTAGTATCTCAAAAAGTTAAAAACAATTACTATATGATCTGGCAAATCTACTTCTTGATATACACCAAAGAGAACTGATAACAGGTACTCAAATACACATGTGTATGCCAATGTTCACAACAGCAAAAGAATGAAAATATCCCAAAGATGCATTAATAGATGAATATATAAACAATCTGTGATACACACACACACACACACACACACTGGAATATCATTTGGCCATTGAAAGAGATGAAGTACTGCTCCAATGTAGATAAACCTCAAAAACATGTAAAGAAACAAACCAGATACAAGGGATCATAAACTGAATGATTTCTATTTATGTGAAATATACAGAACAAGTAAAATTCATGGAGACATAACTGATGTTGCTAAGGGCTAGAATGATCAGAGGGAAAAGGGTTATGATTGATTAGATGCTAAATAGTATTGTGTTTCTTCCTAAGGAGATGAAAATATTTTAGAATAAAATACAGGTAGTAGGTGTTCAATACTGTGATATATTAAGTACCACTGAATTTACTCACTTTAGAAAGGTAATTTGGTGCTATGTGAATTTCATTTTAATAAAATGAAAATTTTTAAAAGTAAATTAAGATATCTGGTGACAAATCAGATGTTTTTAAGGAATAACATGATGTAAGGTTGAAAGTAAATGATTTGAATAACAAACAGCTGTACTTTCTGCTACTATATTAAAAGAAACTGTGGATACAAGTGATTCTTTTGTAAAAAGATAAAGAGGGGGTCATACAAAGGGGATAGTAAAGCTGTTTGACCATTATCTTACCATTAACTTTCATTCTACCGGAAACTTGCTTTCTTCTCCTTGGATAACCCCTGAAAATGTACTGAAGGCCAAGAAAAATGGAATAACCTAGATGTCTCAACAATGGTTTTTTGGAAAAACAGAAAGAGGAGGCAGTGTTCCCACATAAGGATGTCAGGGGACCAAAGTCTGGAAGAGTTCTCCATTCCTAAGGAAGAGCACTAGCCTCAGATGCCTCACAGCTGTTGTAGTTATAGCAGCCTGGGAAGAGGGGAAAGGGACAGATTTTTCTGGAGCACCATAAGATGTCTTTATGGCTTTGAAACTCAAAAAGTTGGCTGGATCTCAGCCTATTTTAGGTAAATCGGTTCCAAAATGTTTGTCATTTGAAAAACATTTTCATTTCAATTGATGTTTTTATAATTGCTAGCATTAAAAAAGGAAAAGTAAAGTGACCATACTCCTGAAATAAGTCCATGGGAAACAAATCTTAATTTTTCAAATTTCTCTTGTGGGTGCTTTTCTGCACACTTTCTAAGAATTTTCACAATTATTTATCCTACTATTTTTTTTTCTTCTCACCCCAGAAATGTAGATTCCAGCAAGGTAAAGAGAAAAATTAATTTACATATATTGCTTTAATTTTAACATAGTACCTCTAAGCAAATGCCTTTTAAATCAGCATCCAATCCTCTGCTCTCTTCCAAATTCAAATGACAAATGAACTATCTATTGTATATCCCCAATTTAAGAATCTTAAAAGCAAATTCATTTTCTACTTTACAAAATAAGTTCTCCATCTTAATTTTAAAATTTCTCTTTATAGGGCCTGGAGCAGTGGTTCAGTGCTTACCTGGCACACACAAGGATGCAGGTTTGAACCCCAGCACCACATATACAAGGAAGTGTCGGAGCAATGAAGGCCACATGGGAAACTGAATAAAACTGATTCTCTCTTTCTCTCTCTCTCCCTCACTTTTCCTCTCTCTCTTTAAAAAAAAAAAAAACAATTTATCTTTATAGTTCTGTGATGGGATGAATTATGCCTCCCCTTCCCCCAAATTCACATATTGAAATCCCAAGTCCTCAAATATAACTATATTTGGAGACAAAGTCTTCAAATAGGTGATTAAGTTAAAATGAGGCCATTAGGATAGACTCTAAATATGACTGTTGTCTTTACAACAAGTGAATGGGATGCCAGGAATGCATAGGCACAGAAAAGGCCATGTGAGGACACAGCAGGAAGGCAGCCTTTTGCAAGCCAACAGAGGCCATGGGAGAAAACAATCCCCCTACCTTCATGTTGGACTTTGAGTCTCCAGGACTGTGAGAAAATAAATTCCTGTTGTTTAAGTCCCCTATTCTGTGGTATTTTGTCACAGCAATCCTAGCAAATGAAAACCAGTATCATTTTTTCTCTCAGATATTCTAACTGAATTCAGTATAATCAGCTTACACTTCTTCTTCCTTCCCAAATTGGTTAACTGTCTATAAAAGATCTCTAAAAGGAAGTTTCTCATTTATAAATTTTAGTACCATTAACAATTACCAGAGCTGGGGATGTGGCTCAATAGTAAAACGCTCCCCACAAGGCCCTCAGTTCAATCCCTAACACTACAAAAAAAGAAATTATAAAAAGGGAGTGGGGGTGTAATTTAGTGGAAGAGTGCTCACCTAGCATGCAAATGACTGGCATCAATCCCCAGCATTGCATACATAAATGCATAAATACATAAAAATTACCAAAAGATCCCCACAACCAGAAAGATGATGATTAGTAATACAAATGCTAGTTACTCTAACTTGTTATTAAAGAAAAAAAGATTAAAACATCATATATGATTTCGATGTTTAAATCAAACTGTGGAGCCATAGCTAGGCACAGTGGTACATGCCTGTAATACCAGTGGCTCATGAGGCTAGGCAGGAGGATTACAAGATCAAAGCCAGTCTCAGCAATTTAACAAAGCCTTAAGCAACTCAGTGAGGCTCTGTCTCAAAACAAAAAATAAAAATGGTCTAGGGATGTGGCTCAGTGCTTAAGAGCGGCTGGGTTTAATCTGGGGTGCCCCCTCCCCTAAAAAAATGGAGGCATAGAGAAGATCTAGCTTGACTTCACAGCACATATGGCCAATTTGTCTTGAATATGGGGGTAAAAAGATTAAAGAACTTGTTTGTTTAAATTTGAAGCCATCTGGAATAGTTGTACAATAAGAGAAAAAGCAAGTAGAAAATGATAACATGTACATACAAGAAAACGGAGACTGGAAATGAAATGAAAGAATCTCCACCAAATGGCTAAGATAAACTTGCTTAGAGTCAAAAAGTGGCCAGAGAACAACTTCCCACTTTCTAGTCACGTGATTTCAGAAAAGGCACCGAATAAGGATTTTTAAAATGCTTTAGAATAAAAAAATTATTCTACTGAGATTAATTTTAATAAGCTCATAGTATATTTTTATAAGGATGTACAAAATGAAGTAAGTAGGGACAAATATATTTTTTTCTGCTAATGCCAACAGAGTACATAGTTGGGTCACAACTTCTTAGCATTGTAAAGGTTATAGGATTAAGTAAGGCCAATAAAACAAAAGTTACAATGTTATTTCCTATATATGTTTTAGTATTAGTCCAATCAAGAAGCAATGGGATCTTAGCAACCAGAAGCACCGGCAGTTGTCTGTGGGTTCTGTAGTCTCTTACTTTAAAGGAACTTTGAGGAAGTAACAGATTAATTCTGCTTCTAAATCTATTTTAAGACCAAGAATGCCCATTTGTAAACTAAAAGGAACCTGCAACAAATTGAAATCTTTATGTTAGGTGTGTTCTCTGCCATGACTCACCAATTTTCACAGCAACTCTGTAAAGAATATATTATTAAAATCATTTAACAGACAAGCCAACTGAGTCTAAGAAAAGCTAAAATACCTTGCCCAAGGTCAAGCATGGGGTGAGAAGTACAGCAGATTTGAGCCTCAGGGTGATTATCACAAGAGTGCCCACCTTCTGTCTCCCAAAGAGTAAACACTGGAGCATTATACATCCCTATTTAGGCCATAATTGTCAGAAAATTTCCTGATATCAATTTCACTGTTTTACAACAAAAGGAAATAAACTCAGATAGTGACAAAAGGAGACATTACATACCCACAGGGGCAATTAAGACTCTGAGAGTGAAAACTTCTATGATGACTACCTACACAGACAGGAAAATACGGTTCAACATTCACTAAGATTTTCAAAAATTTATTTTTCCTTCATTTTACGCAAATTTAAAACAAACCTTTTAAAGACAGTACAGTAAACACCAACATATGTATCACCTAGACTTTACAACAGTTAATATCTGGCTGTGATTACTTTATCACATCCCTCCATATCCATTAGTCCAACACACATTTTAATGAATTTCATCAGTAGACATCAATAAATACACATCAGCATAGATATCAACAATAACAATTCAATGAGCATGTTATAACTTAGATGTTAAATATCTCCCAAAGACACACATGTTGAAGGCTTGATCCCCAGCTTTAGGCACCATTGGGAGGTGGTGGAACTTTAGGAGGTGAGGCCTATGGGAATGAAACTAGATCTTGTGGGTGTAATTTTGAAGAAGATATTGGGACTCTGGCCACTCATTCTTCTTTGTTTTAACTTGGTGTTGGTGTGTGTGTGTGTGTGTGTGTGTGTGTGTGTGTGTGTAAAATAGCTGCTGCCTTCTATATCTTGTCAAAGAATCCTTTGCCTACTCTCTACTTTGTTTTTCTAGAAGCTGTTTTCAATTTTTACATTTATATCTATGAGCCATCTTGATTTATCTTTAGTGTACAATGTAAGGTAGAAGGTGAAGATAAACTTTTATATATATATATATATAGCTATCTAGCTATTCCAGCACTTTTCTTTATCCCCACTGGATAACTTCTTCATTTAAATATATATATATGTATATCACCTTTATTCTGTTCCATTTATATATCTGTATATCCTTATTTGGGCACCACAGTCTTGATTACTGTAATATTAGAGTAAATCGTAAAATCAAGTAGATAAAAGTTTTCTACCTTGTAATTCTTCAATGTTGCTTTGAATAACCTACATACTTTCTATTTTCATACAAATTTTATAATCGTCTTGTTCATTTCTACCAAAAGAAAACCCTGCAAAGACGTTTATTCATGCCATATTATGTATAGATCAATTAGGAGAAAAGGTGTTGTTTAATTTCCAAATACCTGGATATACTCTGGTCATTGATTTCTATTTCAAAGTGAAATGTTTTATGACTCAATATATGATTTATCTTGGTATGTGTATAGTGTGCACACTTGAACAGAATGTGCACTCTATTATATCCTAGTTCACATATTCTGTGTGAAGTTCTACAAATGTCAATTAGGTCAAGGGAGCTGATAATGTTTTCAGTTCTTCTATGTCCTAAATTTTTTTCTCTAGCTTGTCTATAAATTACAACATGGCATCAAAATTTCTACCTGACGAAGCTCTTAACTAGGAACATACAAATTTATGATTGATATTTTTTCCTGATGAGTTTTATCATCATAAAATGTCCTTTTTTATTGCCAATAATACTGCCTTGATGGCTAAATGTAAACACTCCACATTTCTTACGCTGCTTGCATGCTATGCATTTTTCCATACATTGACTTTCAATCTATCTGTGTAATTATATTTAAAACATAGCTCTGGTTCAGCATAAAGGAGGCCTTTTTATCTATCAAATATTTCAATTTCTACCTTTAAATAAAATACTTAATCTATTTTAATAAATATAATTAAAAGTATTGACTTAGTTTTATAATTCTGCCATTTTTTTAATCCAATCCGTTTTATATTGTCTTTGTTTCTTCCCTTATACATTATTTTGGCTGCTCTGAATGTATTTTAAAATTCAATTATGATTTTTCTCATTTTTTGACTATACCTCTTTGTGTGTCTTTTCCTTTTTAGTGTATTGTTCTAGGAACTATAATATAGGTCTTTAACATTTCAAAATGGACTTAGGAGGTAATCCTGCCACTTCACATAAAAAGAACCTACTAAGCACATAATTCCATCTACAGAATATAGCTGTCATGACATTTCTATGTATGCCATAAATGCCATACCATATTGTTATAAGTTTTGCTTTAAACTGTGAGGTTTCTATATTTTGTTAACTGGGGGTGGGCGAAAAAACTTACATACATACCAATTGCAGTGGTCTTCCGCATTCTTTAGATCTCAGTTTTCATCTTGTATCACTTTCCTTCAGCTTGAAAATTTTTCTTAAACATTTCTTATACATTTTCTTAGTTATAAAATAACTTCTATTTCATTAGAAAATTCTGAATTGACTTCTGTTTTATCGGCACTTTAAAGGTGCTTAAAGCCTGCTGGGCTACATTACCGCTAATAAGAAGTCAGCTATTATTTGTTACTCCTATATTTCTCAGAGTGCTTTCAAGATTTTCTCTGTCTATCATTTTAAACAGCATCATTGTGATGTGCTTAAGTGTCATTTTATTGTAGTTATCTTATTTGAAATTCACCAAATTTTTGAATATGGAAATTCATGTTTTTCATTAATTTAGAGAAATTTTTAGCCCATTACTGCTCCAAAATTTTTTGCCCCTATTTCACTGTTATACTACTAAAATTCTAATAACATGTGTATAAGACCTTTCATTCTATTGTCCTTCCAGTCACTGAAGCTAGCTTCAATTTTTGAAATCTTTTTCACTTGTGAAGATTGAATAATTTCTTTTTGTTGACTCTTATTTTCCCAAATTTTTATTCCCATCTAATAGTTAGAGAATTTTCATTTTGGTTATTTCATCTAGTTTATATTTCATCTGATATTTCTTACCTGTTCAATCATGATGATGCTCACAAAGTCCTTCATATTCTTGAACAGAGTGATAAGAGCTGCTAATTCTACCACAGGAGTCATATTAGGGCCATCCTCAATTATGGTTCACATTCTCCTCTGTGTGTGTGTGTGTGTGTGTGTGTGTGTGTGTGTATCTGATAAATGTGAACTATATCCTGGACAATGTAAATGATACATTTTTAGAAACTTTGGGCTTTATCATGTTATTCTGAAGACATTTATTTTCCTATTTAATAGGCAGTTAATTTGGCTATACTCATTTTCCAAAATTTCTCTATTATGGTGGTCAGCAAATGAAATCTTTTAACTTTTAAACTAAGATTTCTATGTAGAATTTGGGGTACCCTCCTAAGATTCTACTTTATACTCTCTAACTTGCCTCCTGCTATAGTATAGTCATCCCAAAATCTGTTTTCTGATTTCTTTTTTTTGGTGGTACTGTTGAACCCAGAGACTTGTGCATGTTATGCAAGTGCTCTACCACTGAGCTACACCCTGAGTCGCTATTCTGTGATTTCTATGCAAACTTAAGCAATCCTACACAATACTGACCGATTCTTCTCCTCTGGCAAATAGCACAAAAAAAAAAAAAAAAAATCAAAAAACTCAGTTTGTGTCATGCCTTCTTCCAAATGTCACATCCTCCGATTTCTGAATTTCATTCCACAGAAACTTTATATATGTATTTTTATGTTCTGTACAAAAACTACCATTGTTTGCAGAAAACATAGTTTAATACTTAGTACTCTGTCCTAACAGAAAGTAAAACTCTAAGAATTGTTTTTGATATTATAAAACGAAAGGACTATAAAAGTCAAACCTACATCATTACATTTTAACATCACATAGTTATAACATTATTTCTTACACCTATCCTTTCTCTATTCTAGAACTTCTTATATCAGATAACAGAAGCAATTGGGAAATTAAAGCAAGGAAAAGAAAGAGAAGAACAAAGAGAAATGGGATGACAGGGTGATAATATGGAGAGGATGATTTAAGCTAAGAAAACAATTTTAAAAAGTCCTTGTCCTGGACTCTCATACACTAAACTTCGGCCAAGCAAGAACGGAGAGTTTGGAAAGATAAGAAAAAATTCTGATACTGATGCTATAAGTGATACTGGAACATACAATTACTCACTTTCAGAAAGAAAATAAAAGTAAAAAATACTATAATGTTAAGATCTTAAAATAGCATAAGATAGGAGTTACAATATAAAATAGCAACAATAAAAATATAGATCAACTCAATATACTCTTCTTAGCATGAAAACATACTGAAATATGGATTTTTTAAGTGCAAGGTTCCCATGATTTAAGATTCAAGGTAGTTATACAAAAAGCATGTCTAAAGGTTCCCACAAGTTCCCTTTTTAAGCAATAAATATCATTGGTATTTTTACAAACATATTTATATGATGATTTCTAAAATGTATGCTTTTCATCACATCAATTAACTCCTTCAACTGTACATTTAAGATGGATGCAGCCAAGGAATTCTAGGAACCAGGTGGAGTAGAAAGCATCAGGCATCTGTGTCCTACCTTAGAAAATCATTGCAGTGGCAGAATCTGTCCTATAGAGCTACTTAGATACTCTGGGTTCTAATTAAGTCTTGCAACTTCCAGCTAAAGCCTGAAATGATAGTTAATTTTGGTCAATTTCAGGTGTGAGCACAGTAGCAGCTACCCATCAGTCACCTTTAGCCTGACTGCAAATAGCTATGCATGCATTCCAGGAATTAGGATGCACCAGTTTATGGCAAGCAGGGTAGGCAAAAACAAAAAAGAACAACAAAAAAATCCTTCCCTCCAATTATCTGATTACAAAGTGTAGACAGATGGGGCTGGAGCAGTGGCTCGGTGGTTACAGCGCTTGCCCGGCATGCGCAAGTTCAAACCCCCGCACCAACGTACACAACTAAGTGTCAGAGCAACGAATATGTGAAGAAAGTCAATAAAGATTGACTCTGTCTCTCTCCCTCTCTCTCTCACTGTCCTTCTCTCTTTAAAAAAAAAAAAAAAGTGTAGACAGAGAGGCAGCCATTGTTACCTCCACCCATTGTTGCAAGGCCCTCCCCTCTGCTGAAGTGACTGCTGTAGCCCCTTTTTTAACCTTTAATTTTTCTTGATTACCCTTATGGGGAATTGTACATTAATAATTAGGATGTTCAAAAGCAATTGTAAGCTGGGCTTGGTGGTGCATATCTATAATCCCAGCAGTTTGAGAGGCTGAGACAGGACGTTCCCAAGTTTGAGGCCAGCCTCAACAACTTGGCAAGCCCTTATTCCAAAATTAAAAATAAAAAGAACTAAAGATGTAGCTCAGTGCTTCAAACCCAACTTTCATTCATAAATAAATAAAAAAAAAGAAAAAGGAATGATACATACAAGGAAAATTAGAAGTTCAACTACACATGCCAAGAGAAAAATCACAGGTTTAGAAACGACTAAGAAAACATTGTGTTTACACTCATGCTGATCTTTCACAGGAAGACAGTCTACAACAATAAAAGAACAAATAAAAATAACAGACAAATAGCCCAACTTGGGGAAGAGAGAGAATACGATTTTCATAGTTACCATATTAGTAAATGCCCAGGTTTGAAAAAGAAAAACAAAAGTAACAAGATATATAAAAATGAAAAATAAAAAAGCATGGCCCATTCAAATGAAAAAATAACCAACAGAACTGTCACTGAAGAAGGCCAGATGGCAGATACTCTAGACAAAGACTTTAAAGAAATTGTTTTACAGACACTAAAAACAAAAAAAACTAAAAACAACACTAAAGAAAGATATGGAGAAAGGCAAGAAAATGATGTAGGAAAAAAATGTGTATAAATACCAATACTGATAACCAAAAAGAAGAATGTTTCTGGAGCTGAAAAGTTCAGTCATAGAAATGGAAAAAAACCAACAAACAAACACACTAGATGGATTTAAAGGCATATTGAGAAGAAAGACAGTGAACCTGAAAAGAGGACAATGAAAATTATTGGGTCTGAGGAACAGAAAGACAGAAGAGTGGAAACAAGTGATCATACAATAAGGGAACTGTGGGACATCATCAAATAAACTAAGATATGCATTACAAGAATATCAAAGGGGAGATAGAGAGAGAAACCAAAACAATATATGAAGAACTAGCTGAAAACTTCCCAAACTGATGAAAGATATGAATAAAAACATACAAGAAAGCCAGGCATGGTGGTATACCTTTGTAACCCCAGATGTTATAGAGTCCAAGGCAAGAGGATCTCAACCTTGAAGCCAGCCTAGGCAACACAGAGAGACTCCAACTAAAACAAAACAAAACATGGGCAAGAGTGGTGACTCAGTGGTTATGGTGCTTGCCCAGCATGCTCAAGTATGAGAGTTCAAAACCCAGCACCATGTACACAACAAAGTCTAGGAGGTACAAAAGCCACATGAAAAACTAAATGAAAATTGTTTCTCTCTTTCTTTCTCTCTCTGTCTGTCCCTATTTCTTAAAAAAAAAAAAAAACAACGAAACAAAACATCTAACAAACTCAACAAACAAGAAGATAAACTCAGAAAAATTATAATGAAACTTTGAAAGACAGAAAATCTTGATAGCAGTGAAAGAAAAGCAACTTGTAAAAGACTCTCAAAAAGACTATCACATTTCTCATCAGAAACTTTAGAGGCCAAAGAGAGTAGACCAACACATTAAGAGTCATAAAGAAAAAACTGTCTTTGAAAAAAGTAATGGAGATTTCTACAAGTGTAGAAAGGTAGTCCCCGATTAATAAAAACTAAGGAAGTTCATTACTACTAGACTCGCCATGAAAATATGTTCTAGGAAGTCCTTCAAGCTAAATGAAAGGACACTAAACAATAACTAAAAGCTACATGAAAAACTAAAGAACTCAATAAAATGAAACATATGGGCAATTATAAAACCTAATATTATTATAACTGTTTTCTATCTGATTTTAGAGACAAATGTATTTTAAAAATTATTAGTCTAAAAAGTATTACTTTGAAATTTTAAAAATTATTAGCTTAAAAAGTAGTATTACTTTGATATATAACTCTTTTTCTATAGAATGGATTTTAAATGATTATTAGCTTATGTACTGGGGCACACAAATGCAAAAAGATTCAATTCTGTGACATCAACAACCTGAAAGAGTGGGGATGGAGTTATAAAAAAAAGCAGTTTTTTAAAAATGTATTGGAGTAAAGCTGGTATAATTAAATCAGAAAGTTAAAATTTCGTGATTAAAAATAATACCCACAATAACACAAAGAAAGCATTTATAGAAAATACAAAGGGAGAGGGACTTAAACATTTCACCACAAAATTAATCAAACACAAAAAAAGACAATAATGCTAGAAATGAGGGACAAAAAAAAAAATCCAACAATATGTTGTTTATGCTAGACTCACTTTAGACACAAAGATATAAAAAAGATTAAAAGTAGGACAGAAAAAAATATTTCATACAAACAGTAATGACAAGAGAAAACAGGTGGCTATTCTAGTATCAGAAAAAACAGACTAGAATCAAACCAAGTTATGAGATAAGGAGTACATATATATTAATAAGAGGTTCAGTGCACCAAGATAAAAAATTACAAACATGTATGCACCTAATAAGAGACTTTAAAAATATAGGAAGCAAAAATCGACAGAATTAAAGGGAGAAATAAACACCTCACAATAAGAGTTGATGGAATAGGCAGATAGTATAACCAGATAGAAGATAAGTATGGAAAGAGAAGATGACACAATAAACTAATTAGATCTAACACACACACACACATACACAACATTGTACCCAAACCTATTTATTTTTCTTAAATGTACACAAGACAAATTCTAGGATAGACTACACGTTAAGTCACAAATCAAATCAAAATGTGGCATAAGCACACAATAGAACAGTACTCAGCCTTAGACAGGAAGAACATTCTGATGACACAGATTAGCCACGAGGACATTATATTAAGTGAAATAAGCTAAACACTATGATTCCAGTCCTATAAGGTAATTAAAGTAGTCAAACTCACAGAGACAGAAAGTAGAATGGGGGCTGCCAGGAGTTAGGGTTCAGGAGAATATCAGTAGATTTTGATTAATAGGTGCAGTTTCAGTTTTATAATACTAAAAGAGTTCTGGAGATGGATGGTGATGGTTCCCAGCATTATACAAATTTTAATACTATAAGTTTATTAAAAAATCAGATGTTAATAAGTTTATGTTAGGGATACTGTACAATTTAAAATCCTGGGAAACACAATCACAGACACTTAGATATAGAAATACTTTAAAATTTTGTTGGACGATTTTTTTAAAGGATTATACAACCCTTTACAAAATTTTGTTTATTCCTGTTTTGTTAAAACTTTTCCACAATTCCTTCTTCTATGAGCTATTAAATAATTTTTCTGCCTCTACTGGTAAGAATACAAAGAAAACATCTGTTTCATAACAATGAATCCAAACTTCAAACTTAAGAACCACATTTGCTTTCTCTTTAAAACTGCATGAACTACGTCTTCTAGATCTTTTCTCTATGCTAGCCACCTTCTCTTTACCTTCCTACAAAAAAGTTTGAACCTCATTCAGATTATGATATGTATTGTCTTTTAGCCTATATTTTCATAGGGATCACTCACCATGTAAAGTGCATGAGAATTACATAACAAAGTTCACCTAAATCCAATTTCCTTCATACTTCCTAAAAAATGTAGATTAAGATAAGTCCCTTCTACGACTCTGCTGCCCTCTACAGGAACGATTCTTAGATGACACTGATAAAAACATTTTGTGAAAATTCAGGCAGCAATACCAACTATCAACTGAACAACATGGAAAGTCATGTTAATAATCAAATACATTTGCTAAGTGTCCTAAAAGACAATCTGCAGGGAAGTTAATTCCATGGCATTTGGTTCCTTGCATGCTTTTCCTCCAAGTAATTCAGCAAGTTATATTCTAAAGTTTATAACACACAAATTGTTAAAAGAATTTGGTATCAGACTACCTACATAAGTTAGAATCTCACTCTGCCATTTACTAACCAGGCTTCCATTCCCTCATCTCTAAAAAGGGCTTAACAGTAACATCCACTTCATGTAATCAGCATTTGGCAAAAGAGTTTGACACGTAATAAGAATTCAGATCATTGACACTGTGGAGAAACGGCTAGAATCACAGCCCATAAGCTAGAACACCTAAATCAGAATTCGGTATCAGTTACTACTTCAAAACAGAAGGAAAATTATTTAATCACCTTCCTAAGAATTCTCATCTGGAAAATAGGGAAGATTAGAAGTAGCTCCTGACTCAGAGGTATTATGAAGTTTAAATGAGCGAATGCATGTAAGTATAGCACTTAGCACCCAACAGGAAAGGACTCATGTTAGCTGTTGTTTTCATGAGTTCAGTTACCTTTACACAAGCACTAACAGAATTCTGCTCCAAAGGACTGATGGAATCGTGTTCACAGGCAAAATTCTCCTTAACCATCATTGACCCCACTCCAACCGGACAAGGAATTCAAGATAGACCTGATTTATAATTGATGCTTTCCACTTAGTTGAAATACAGTTCTGCTGAAGACTAAATCTTTGACTCCCATATTCATTCCATTTCTACAAACATACATGAAAGACAGAAAGTAATGCCTCATACATTACATAAACAAACTGTGACAGTTCAGTAACAGTTAAAAAATTCCTAATTATGGCATAATCTTCCACCTTTCAGAGGTTTACTTTTCTTAAGACAGCATTTCACTATGTTGCCTTGAACTTTTAATCCTCTTTCCCTGAGCCTCTTAAGTATCTGGGATTATAGGCATGTACTTCCTCCAGAGTATTATTCAGTCTACAGATGGTCCCCAGCTTAGAATGGTTCAACTTAAAGTTTTTTAACTTAGGCATGTGAAATCAATATGTATTCAGTAAAAACTGTACTTTGAATTTTGATGCTTCCCCAGGCTGGTGATATATATATGCAATAATATTCTTTCACAATACTGGGCAGTAGAAATGAGCTGCACCTACCAGTCAGCTATGCAATCACAAGAGTGAACATCTGTGTACAGTTTCACTAGGCTATGATGTCTGATAAGGTAGGTATATTAAATTCATTTCTGACTCATTTCAACTTATTATGGATTTATCAGGATATTACTGATCATCATTATCATGATGTTCAGGAGCATCTATGCAATATGACCCTGGAAATGTTATTTTCATATCCCTTTCCTGTATGTCTTCAGTGATACTGGCCCTATTATCTACCTCTAGCATCTTAATTTCTTTACCTCAAGACAGGAAGCTAACTTTACTAAATGCTTTATTTCATCACTATAGAACCTGCTCATGAAGTACTAGATGAAATGTGAAACCTCAAGCCAGTTTACTTGAGATATAAAGATACACACAGGAAACCCACCTCAGTAGAAAGAAGGTGATATAAAAAACTAGGAACATGAAGTAACATAAAGTCATGGAAGCAAACATTTCAATAAGTGAACATATGGAAAAGATTTTAGGAAGCATGTTCTTAATACAATGTGACAATAAAGAGAGAGGTAGACCACACTATCTCATACTATCCATCACAGAAGACCTTATTTCCACACTGAAGAACTTTTTAGAGGTCAAGGCTTGCTCAGTCTAGTCCACATATTGAAGGATAATTTTAGATCTTGGCCTGCTTCTTTATTTGATTATAAATAATTAATTCCAGTGCAGACAATACATGACCACAATGCTATCAATCAAGGAAACATGACGCCTCCAAAGGGAAAAAATAAAGCATCAATACCTAGTCCTAAAGAAGAGGAAATTTAGGCACAGAGACAAATTTGGTGTATACTAATAGTGTAATAGTGTTTTTTTAGTAGGAAGGCTAAAAGACAAAACAGTTAAAAAATAAGAGCCACAATAATTTATTAAGGAATATACAATATAAAAAGATGTAACTTGTAACTTCAAAAACATAAAACATAGGGGTGGTAGACTAAAAGTGTAAGCATTTTAAAAAATATTTTTTAAATTTGTTATCCACTTAAAACAGCCTGTTCTAACTATAAAAAATTCTTTGTAAGCCCCAGAAAAACCCAAAGCAAAAGCCTACAGTTAAAACATAAAATCTTCCTTATTTTTTATTCCTTATAACAAAAAAGGAATCAAAATATACTATGATAAAAAAATCACATAAACCACAAAAGAAGACAAGAGAGAAAGATACAAAAGATCTACAAGACAACCAGGAAGCAAAATAAGTTTTTACCTGTCAATTATTACCTTGAATTTAAATGAATTAAATTATCCAATCAAAAGACAAAAAGTGGCTGTTATGGATTTAAAAAACAAAAACTAAAAACATGACTCACATGTTGTAGTAAGAGACTCACTACACTATTAAAGACATATACAGACTAAACTTTAAAGAATGGAAAAAGATATGAAGATTTCTATGAAATGGAAACCAAAAGAATGTATAGGTAGGCATATAAGATTAAGTAGACTTTAAGTCACATACTATTAAAGAAAGCCAAGTTCGTTACATAATGATAAAGGGAAGGGGTCAATTCATCAAGAAGATTTAACAACTTTAAATGTATACATCAGAGCACCTAAATATATAAAGTAAATAACAGATCAGAAGGCAGAGAGAAAATTACTAGAGTATTTTAATTCCTCACTTTCAGCAAAGTGCAAATCACCCAGATTAAAAAAAATAATAAGGAAACACTGAAATAGAGCAACACTTTGAGCAAATGACATACACAGAACATTCCATACAGCACAGAAAACATTCTTCTCAAGGGTATACAGAACATTCTCTGGAAAAGCACATATGTTAGACCACAGAAGTTTTAAAAAATTAACAAGACTGAAATCATATAATAGGATGAAAACAGAAATCAGTAACAGGCAAAATCATAGAAAACTTCTAAGTATGTACAAATGAAACAGAAGGCCACTGACAAATTAATAGGGCAACAGAAAATTTAAAGGAAATAAAAAAATCTTGAGATAGACAAAAATAATATAATACAGCCAAAAAGAGTTCTAAGAGAGAAGGTTATAGCAATAAATTCCTATATCAAAAGAGAGCAGGGCTGAGGCTGTAGCTCAGTTTTAGAGTACTTGCCTTCAATAGCAAGGCACTGGGTTTGAGCTCCAGCATCACACACACTCACTCACTCCTCCCTATCCTTCCACCATACACAAAACAACCTAACACTACATCTCAAGGAAAAAAACAAAAAAGAGAACAAACTAAGCCCAAAATTAGCAGAAGGAAAGAAATAATAAAGACAAGGGTAAAATTAATGAATTAGAGTTACGCTTTTGAAAAGATAAATAATATTGACAGAACTTTGTTTAAAGTAAGAAAAAAAGAGAATGAAAGAAGACATGATAACTGGTACTAAGAAGTACAAAGGAACATAAGAAACTACTATGAATAACTACATATCAACACATTGGATAACCTAGAAGAAATGAATGAATTCCTAGAAGAAATCAAGACTGAATCATGAAGAAATAGAAAATCTATCCAGACTAATAAAGAATATGAAGACCAAATTGTTAATGGTTTTAAAAAAGTATCCATCAAAACAAGCCTGGGGGCAGGGGAAGGGGTGCTGGAATGGTGGCTTAGCAGTTACAGCACTTGCCTGGTATTCGCAAGGACACCAGTTCAAACCCCAGCACCATGTACACAACGATGTGTCAGAGTAACAAAAGCCAAATGAGAAACTAAATAAACTTGATTCTCTCTTTCTCTCACTGTCCCTCTCTCTTAAAAACCAAAACAAAACAAAAAACAAACAAGCAAAAAAACCCCAAAAAACAAAAAAACACAAGCCTGGGACCTGACGGCTTCCTTGCTTAATTCTATCAAACATTTAAAGAACTGTCAACCTTCTAAAACTGTTCAAATACTGAAGTAGAGAGAAAACAGATTAAGCATCACTGATCCCAAAATCCAATGTCCAAAATCAGATTTCTGACCACTGACATGATCCAAGTCAAAACTTCCCTCTGTAACCTTATACAATGGATTGTAGTCAAAAAGCAAAAAACAAATAAATAAATGAATAGATAAAAATAAACAAAATAGTATGAAATTAGCTTCAAGCTATGTATAGTTATACATAAGCAAAAAAGAAACTTTCATATTTAGATTTTGGTCCTAACCCAAGATATCTCATTATATATGAAAATATTCCAAAATAAGGGGGAAAAAATCTAAAGTCCAAAATACTTGTCATTGCAAGCATTTCAAATTTAAAAAATACTAAATCTGTATATGTGTGCTCAGCTTATTATACTTAGCATAATGTCCTCTAGACACATCAAATGTCAGAAATGGCAGAATTTCGTTTCTGAAGACTGAATATGATCCATTATGTATATACCACATTTATCTATTCATCCAAACTTGAACACCTAGGTTGCTTTCTTATCTTAGCTATGGTTAATAATGCTGCAATGAAAACAGGAATGTGCATACCTCTTTAGCATACTTATTTCAATTCTTTTGGATACATACCCAGAAGTGGGATTGTTGAGTATATGGTAGTTCTATTTTTAGGTTTACAAGAAACTTTCATTCTGTAAGAAGACATATATATATATATATATATATATATATATATATATATATAGCCAATACATATTAAAAATGCTCATCGTTGGGCTTCAGTGGTTACATGCTTGCCTGGCATGTGTGAGGACATGGATTTGAACCCCAGCACCACGTATACAACTAAGTGTCAGAGCAACAAAAGACACATTAAAAACTAAATGAAATTGATTCTCTCTGTCCCTCTCTCTTTAAAAAAAAAAAAAAGCTCATTATTGCTAATTATCAAAGAAATACAAATTAAAACCACATCATCACTTCACACTTGTTATAATGGCTATTATGAAAAAAATGAAAGATGAGCTGAGGATGTAGCGCAGTGGCACAGCACTTACCTAGCATGCATGAGGCCTTGGGTTCAATCCCCAGCATGCATGCATGCATGCATGCATGCATACATACATACATACATACATAAATGTAAGTATTTGTCAGTCTTGTGGACTCTCAACACACCACAGATTTCAGAAGCTTAATAAACACCAAGTAGAAAAACCATATGGAGGCATACCACAATCAAATTAAATAAAACTGGTAATAGAGAAAAATATTAAAAGATTAAGAATGAGAACAGCTTCAGACTTTTGCAGATGTAACTTTTTTTTTTTTGAGTAGGAGAGAGAGAGAGAATCGATTTTATTTAGTTTTTCACGTGGCTTTCGTGCCACATGAAAGCTCCAACACTTTGCTGTGTATGTGGTACTAGGGTTCAAACCGAAGCAAGCACAGTAACGGCTGAGCCATTGCTTCAGTCCCAGCAGTAACTCTTGATCTAAAAGACGATGATACAATGTTTTAAAGCTTTAAGGGAAAATTATTCCCAGCCTAAAATTCTGTACAAGTTTTCAATAACAAACCAATGTATGACAAAAGCATCTTCAGACATGTAGCCTAAAAAACATTCTGTAAATCAGAAGAAAACAATGGTAGATTGTGGTTTCTGTTTTAGGATCTTGGACCCCTGTTCTAAAAAAGCAGCGACTCTATGGATCCAGGAAGACTGTGACCCTCTGGTCATTGCTGGATCCCAGCCCTGATCATCTAGTGACACACAGAGATGCTTGGAAATGCAGTAATTTGGGGATCAACTACAGGCGAAATGGCAGTGATCTCTAGCTTGGGCTGTTCCCGCCAGCAGCGGGATGCCACCATAGCAGAGTCCTTCCACAGGGATCAGAGCAGAACACTGAGATACCAAGGGTAAGGATTTCCTACAGAAAAACACAAATGCAAAGAGGTCCCCCACCTCCAGTCTCAGGAGCAGTACCCCTTAGCTCAGCAGAGCACAAGGGGAAGGGATGGCAGCCATTAGGACCATGTGGACCAAATAGAGGGAGTTAGGACTGCCCCCATGACCTTCCCCAGGACTGTGATTCCAAAGGTCTCTACAACTGAGCACGAGTCTTGGTTGGCTCCTGACGTTTTTTTAAAATCAGAGAGACTTGGAGTGAGGGAAAGAAGGAATCTCCAACCTTCTACCTGTTCCACCACCAATCAGCTGACTATGGTGGGTTGGAAAACCAGGGCACCCTGGGACAAAATCCAGGAAATTTTTGGACAGGCTTTGCATGTCACCAGCAGAGGGAGCTCTGCAACTGCAGTTGCAGGGGCAGCTGAGATCTACACTAGCCAGCAACACTTTTGTGGCTTAGCCCAGTCTCAGTTCAATAAAACTCTTAAGGTGGGGGTTGGAGGTGGCTCAGCAATTGCGGGCTTGCCTGGCATGTGCGAGGACCCAGGTTTGAGTCCCAGCACCATGTATACAATGAAGTGTTGGAGCAACAAAAGCCACATGAAGAACAAATAAAATTGATTCTTTCTCTCTCCCTCTCCCTCTCTTTCTCTCTCTTAAAAAAAAAAAAAAAAAAAAAAGAAGAAAGAAAGAAAAACTCCTAAGGCTAAGGCTGAGCTAAGCCCTAAGCCCATATCCAGCCCTACAGACATTTTCCCTTAGACCACACGGAGCACTCGGACACCGTAGGGACCCAACATAAATGTCTGGAAGAACAAAAATTCAGAAGAAAAAGAACAAGATTTTTTAAAAAAAATTTTTACTTCACATTTTGTTTTGTGTTACTTGGTTCTCACCTTCATTGTGTCTTTGTATGACACAAAGAGCTGTACCTGCCCTCTGCCTTGAGATTTGAGCTTGACCATCAAAATCTAGTTTATGCTGTATAGCCTCCCAAGAGCGTGATTCCCTCCCAAGGGCGTGATACCCCCTTCTAACCTCCCTTCAAGCAATAGCCCAATTGTACTCCTCTCTCTCTCACCTTCCCTTTATACCACTACCTCAGTCTCTTCCTTTCTTCCTTCTGTTTTAATTAGATATTCTTCATCATCTCTACCTTCATTCTGCTCTCACTCCTAAGTTTAAAGTTCTTCTCTACCTTCCTATCACAAATCCATTAACTCTTAGGTGTCTGTAAGATTTCCACCAACTACTCCCAATCACTTTACATAACTTGTGTCACCTCTATTAATACTGGAAAATTTTTCTGCTGTGATTGCCAATCTTGATTTAGGTTATTTGCTTATAAGTCAGCTGTAGACCAACAGTTAAATAAGACTATAAAATCAGCAAAATAAGTTGTTTAATGCTGTTTATTATATTTATTGGATGCTCATAGTGATTCCTTTCATTATCTAGTGAGGATCTAGAGAAGTATTTGAAATCGTCAAGGTCAATAATTGTTCACAGGGTGGGATGCCTACTGGTGAACTCAACTTTTCTACCACTACCCCAGCCAAGTAAGGGAGGGGACAACCCCCCCACCAACCTATCAACAAGATACCACAAGGGAACAATCAGAGAGGAGACTTGGAACCTGCTCCCCAGCACAACATACTACACAATCAGCTAAAAACATCAGAAAAAATAATTCAATCATACACAGAGGTTCACACACAAAATAAGGAGAAAAACAATTTACTTCAATTCAAGGAGCAAGAAGAATTCCTTCAAAAATGAGGAATAAGGCTATAAAAGCTTAACCTCAAACTCACAACTCTTCAACCAAGAAGTCCACAGATAGGGAGTAGGATGGAAACCTAGAAACTATTAAAGATCTGATTACTTACTAAAATGATCAAAGACCTAAAAGATGATCTAAGGAAGAAAATAAGAGCACAAACACAGGAGATGGAAAATATATTTTTTTATTTTTAAAGAGAGAAGGACAGTGAGAGAGAGAGAGAGAGAGAGAGATAAGAGAGAATCAATTTTTATTGAGTTTTTCACATGGCTTTCATTGCTCTGACACTTAGTTGTATACATGGGTGCTGGGGTTCAAACCTGTGTACTCGCGCATGCCGGGCAAGCACCGTAAGCATCAAGCCTCTGCTCCAGCCCCAATGAAAAACATTTTTAACAAAGAAATGGATATACTTAAAAAAAAGTTTTAGATCTGAAATCCTCAATCAAATCAAAAACTCGATGGAAGAATTTAATAACAGATTAATTTCTGAGAAAACAAAACCTCAGCTCTTGAAGAAAGAACTTCCTATATGAGGACAGTCTAAGTAAGCTTGAATGCATGGATGACAGAAAAGAAAAAAGCTTGCACAGCATGATGAGAATTTTCAAGAAGTCTGGGATGAAATCAGAAGACCTAATCTGAGAATAACTGGGATAGAGGAAAACACCAAAATTCAAACAAATGGCATAAAAAGTATTCTCAACAAAATAGTTAAAAAACGTCCCCCATATCAGACATGAGTCAGATATTCTCATTCTGGAAGTGTACAGGACATACAATAGACCTAATCAAATGAGAAACTCACTAAGACACATCATATTCAAAATGTATAACAGAGAAAAAAAGGAAAAAATACTAAAAGCTGCAAGAGAGAAACACCAAGTCACATTCAGAGGAAAACCAAAAAGGACCACATCTGATTTTTCAGCTCAGACACTAAAAGCAAGAAGAGCCTGGAATGAAATATTCCAATCCTTGAGAGAACACAACTTTCAATCAAGATTACAATATCAGGGCTGGAGTGGTGGTACAGTGGTTATGGCACTTACCTGACATCCACAAGGACACAGGTTTGAATTCCAGCACCATATACACAATGAAGTGTTAGAACAACGAAAGCCATGTGAAAAACTAAAAACAACTGATTCTCTCTCTTTCTCTCTCTGTCCATCTTTCTTTAAGAAAAAAGATTACAATACTCACCAAAACTCAGCTTCAAATTTGAAGGGAAAATGAAATCATTTCACGATAAGAACAAACTTGCAACATCCATGAACAGAAAATCAGCACTATAAAGAATTCTCAAAGACAAATTCCAAATAGAGAAACAAGCCAAAAATTCCCCAAACCCACAAAGGGAATTCAATAAAAGTATACGCTACACTAAAAGATAAATAAGACAACACAAAACATTCCAAAAAAATCACAATGGCAGTGAACCATAATTACCTATCTATGCAAACAGTGAATGTGAATGGTCTCAATATCCCAATCAAAAGACACATTAACAGATTGGATCAAAAAACAAAATTCAACAATATGCTGCTTAGAGGAGACACATATCATAGCCAAACACAGACTGAAGGTAAAAGCTTGGGTAAAAAAATCTACCAAGATTAAGGCTCAAGAAGCAAGCCATTGTTCTGATACTTATTTCCAACAAAGTAGATTTCAACCAAAAATTAGTCAGAAGAGACAAAGAAGGCCACTGCATCTTGGTAAAGGGAACACTACATCAAGAAGATTTAACCATAGTAAACATCTATGCCCAAAACACTAACACTCCCAAACAATGTAGAAAAAATACTCTATAACATAAAACCACTTATTGACCTCAACACAGTAATGGTAGGAGACTTTAGTACACCTTTATCACCAATATCATCAAAGCAAAAACATCAATAAAGATATCTCTAGCCTAAACAGCTCTATAAATCAAATAGGCTTAATAGACATGTATAGAATATTCCACTCAAAATTGGTTGACTTTTCCTTCTTTTCAGCAGTGTAAAGAGCCTTCTCCAAAACAGATCGTAATCTAGTCTAAGGAAATCCTAGCAAATACAAAATATAATCCCATGTATCCTATTAGATCATAACGATATGATCCTAGCAACTGACAGAAAGAAAAACAACAAAGCACATAAATACATGGAAAATGGATTCTTAAATGAAGAATCCATTCTTAAATGAAGATCCATTCTTAAATGAAGAATGGATCAAAAAGAGGATATAAGAGCAGAAATCAGGAAATTCTTAGAAACAAATGAGAATGCAGACACAACATATCAAAATCTCTGGAAGGGTACAAAAGCATGCTTAAGAGGAAAATTTATAGCACTGAGTGTGTTCATCAAAAATCTTGAGAAATGGGCTAAACCAGTGGTTCAGCAGTTGAAGCACTTGTCTGGCATGTGCAAGGAGTCAGATTTGAACCCCAGCACCACATACACAACTAAGTGTCAGAGAAACAAAGGCCAGATGAAAAAACAAATATAATTGATTCTTTCTCTCTCACTTTCTCCCTCTCTTTAAAAAAATAAAAAACCTTGAGAAATCCCAAATAAATAAGCTTATGTTCCACCTCAAATTCTTATTTAAAAAAAAAAGAAGAAGAAAAAAAGAAACTCCAATCCCAAAGTCAGTAGAAGACAGGAAATAATCAAGATCACTTTTGGAGTCAATGAAATTGAGAATGAAAAACAATACAGGGCCTGGAGCATTGGCACAGAGGCTGGTTTAGCAGGCAGTTGGAGCACTTGCCTGGCATGTGCAAGGAGTCACATTTGAACCCAAGCACTACAAACACAAGTGTCAGAGAAATGAAGGCCAGATGGAAAAATAAATAAAACTGATTCTTTCTTTTAAAAGAAAAATGAAAATAATCAATGTAACAAAGAGTGAGTTCTTTGTAAAAATAAATAAAATTGACAGACCCCTAACTACAAAAGAATGAAATTCAGCAAATAAAAAAAAAAAGGAAAAGAAAAAGAAAGGAAAATGGAGAGAACACTGACCCATCTGAAATTCAGAGAATTATCAGAACCTATTTTGAAAAACTATACTCCTCCAAGTTTGATAATCTGGAAGACAAATACCTAGCCACATATGACATACCCAAATTGATACAGGAGGATATGGAAAATATAAGCAGAACAATATCAGGTTTTCAAGTGAAACAGCAATTAAAAGACCTGATGGAATCTCAGTTGAGTTCTACCAGATCTTTATAGAACTAACACCTCTTCTTACGAAGCTATTCTATGAAACTGAAAGGGATGGAACCTCCCAAACACTTTTTATGAGGTAACCATAACCCTGATACTAAAATCCAACAAAGAACAAATAAAAAAAAAACACAGACCAATACCACTAATGAACATATGTGCAAAAATCTTTAATAAAATTTTAGCAAACCACATTCAAAAACCCATTGAAAAGATAAATGGGCATTACTGCAGGGATGCAAGCCTAGTTCAACATACACAAATCAATAGAAGTAGGGGCTGGAGGGGTAGCACAGTGATTACAGTACTTACCTGGCATGTGCAAGAATGTGGATTTGAATCCTGCCACTGCATACATAATGAATTGTCAGATCAATCAATGCCACATGAAAAACTAAATAAAACTGATTTTCTTTCTCTCTCACTGTCCCTCTCTTTCTTAAAAAAAAAAAAAACCTGTATAAATGTGATTGATCAGTTAAATAGAATTAAAGACAAAAAAAATGATCATCTCAATTCATGCAGAAAAGACCTCTGATAAAATCCAACACATATTTATGGTCAAAACTCTGGAGAAGAAAGGAAATAAAAGAACTTACCTTAACCTTCTAAGGGTCTTTTATGACAAGCCCTCAGCTAATATTACACTAAATGGGGAAAAACTAAAAGCATTCCCACTAAACTCAGGAACAAGACAAGGCTATCCACCACTTTTATTCAATACAGTCCTGTCAAAGCAATCAGACAAGAGAAGGAAATCAAAGACATACAAACAGGAAAAGAGGAAGTTAAGCTATCTCTATTGGCTGATGATATGATCCTATATCTAGAAGACCCAAAGATCAACACCCAGAAATCTAAAGCTGTCCTATACTACAACAGTAATTTGGCCAAAGAAGAAATCTGTCCAATTCACAATAACCTCAAAAAGAATAAAAAACTTGAGAATTAATCTAACAAAGGAAGCAGAAGACCTCCACAATGAAAACTATTGAACACTGGAGAAAGAAAATGAAGAAGACCAAAGAAGATGGAAAGACATTCCATGTTCTTGGTTAGGCAGAATCAATATAATTAAAATGGCCATTCTGCCAAAAGCACTGTACAGATTCAACACAATCCCCATCATGATACCAAGTCATTCTTCACAGATATAGAAAAATCAATTCTCAAATTCATTTGGAACAATAAAAACCCAGAATAGCCAAAGCACTATTTAGTTAAAAAAAAAAAGAAAATGGAGGGATTGTAATTGCAATACCTGACCTGAAATTATACTATAGGAACGTAGTAACAAAAACAACATGGTACGCATATCAAAACAGCAGAAGACCAGTGAAATAGAAAAATAGAACAGAAGACACTGAGACTAACTCACAAGTTTTAGCCATCCGACATACAATAAAGGGGGCAAAAAAAATAGCTTGGACGAAAGATAGCCTGTTCAACAAATGGTGCTGGACATTCTGGACAGCCATATGCAGACAATTGAAGTTAGATCCTTATCTCTCACTCCGCACCAAAATGGATCAAAGAATTAGGAATTAAAAGAGCAACCAGGGGCTGGAGCAGTGGTTCAGTGGTTACAGTGCTTGCCTGGCACGTGCAAGGACACAGGTTCAAGTCCCAGCACCACAAACGCAACGAAATGTCAGAGCAACAAAAGCCACATGAAAAACTAAATAAAATTGATTCTCTCTTTTTCTCTTGTTCATTCTCTCTCTAATTTAAAGGAAAAAAAAAGCCCAGCAACCATATACCTATTAGAAGAAAAAAATAGGATCAATACTCCACCATATTGGCGTAGGCTCCAATTTCCTTAACAAGACCTCCATAGTGCAAGAATTAAAGCCATGAATCAATGAGTGTGATGCCATTAAACTAAAAAGCTTCTACACAGCTAAGGAATCAGTCAAGAGCGTCAAGAGAACTTACAGAATTGGAGAAAAATCATGGCCTGTGATTCCTCCAACAGGGGGCTAATATCCAGAATATAAAAAGAACTCAAAAAAGTTAATACCAAAACCAAAAACAATACAATCAATAAATGGGCCAGAGAGCTAAGCAGAAACTTCTCAACAGAGGAAATTGTGCAAGCCAATAAATATATTAGAATGTGTTCTAAATAACTAGTAATCAGAGAAATGCAAATCAAAACTACATTAAGATTTCACCTCTGGGGTTGGGGATTTAGCTCAGTGGCAGAGCGCTCGCCTAGCACGCGCAAGGCCCTGAGTTCGGTCCTCAGCCCTGAAAAAAAGATTTCACCTCATTCCAGTCAGATTGACAAAGATGAAGAACATAAGCAGTAACAGATGCCAAAAGGGTTGTGGGGAGACAGGAAAACTAGCACACTATGGATAGAACTGAAGACTGGTACAGTTGCTCTAGAAAGCAGTGTGGAGATGCCTCAAAAAATTAGGGATGGAACCAATGTACAACCCAGCAATTCCACTCCTGGGTCTTTTCCCAGAGAAGCTAGAACCAGCATATTACAGTGACACAGCAACATCAATGCTTACAGTAGCTTAATTTACAACAGTTAAATTACGGACTCAACCCAAATGCCTTTTACTGTATGAATGGATCCTAAAATTGTGAGATACACATACACACTATAGTTCCACTCAGCTACTAGAAACATTGATATCATGGCTCTTGCAGGTTAATGGATGGAAATGGAAAAAAATCACGCTGAGTGAAATAAGCCAAACACAGAGACTTAAAGAGTCGAATGTTTTCTCTCATATGTGGAAGCTAGAGTGAAACCTAGGATATGGTGAAAATTAGTCAAGTTTATTTACTAGACCCATCAAATTCAAAGTAACACAGAATCTGGGGAAACTATAGCTATGAAAAGGGACAGAAGGGGGGAACACAGTGAGAGGGAGGAGAAGAAGGGAATAAGGGGGGTTATCAATATTGTAGGGTACACTTGACTCCCCTGAGAAGGCAAATAATAGTCACGCAATCTTTAAAACTAGAAAATTCAAAAATTAATATATATGTATAAGAACATTTATATCTGTAACTGAGGGGAATTACACTGAACACAAGAAATTAGAGAATGGTCAGTGGAGGTGGAGATTCTACGTAAGGATCGGGTACAAGTTACATTGTTATTACATATGTATGTATGATGTGTAGCAACAAATCCCTTCAATATGTAAGACTATATTGAACTTATAAAACAATCTGTAAATCATTTCTAGAAAGCCACTGGAAGATATGTGTCCAACCAAATTGAGGATGAAAACATGAAATACAGGGTAAAACAAAACGCTACACAGGAGAAAAGTCGGTAAATTCTTTGAACAGTGGTGAAAGGAGACATCAGGGTGAAAATGTTCACAAACCAGAAAGATAGTGAATTCAAATTAGAGCACCTAGGAGGTTGCAGATAGGGTTTCTCCAAGAAAATAAAGCTAACCAATAGTAACAAAGACTTTATTAATGGCACTTAAAACTAGATAAACAGAAAATAGAAATTACTAAGTACAAGGAAAACAAAAAGTTGTGAAAGAAAGGTAACAGTAATATTCATCTTGATTATCAATATTATTGATTCATAATTTTGTAAATGCTAAACAGAGTAGTATCTAAGCAAACTTTGATGTATCTGTACTAGGAGAATGGAAGAACAGAAAATTTTCAGTGTATAGTTGGGAGTGAATTGGAGATGACAACAGAGCTCAGTGTTTATCCATGTTTAGAAGCACAGCACAAGCATATTAGCTGGAGATAAGGTTGAGATAAAAGAATCCTGTGTCAGAAGTGGTTGTCCCTGAGAAAGAGGGTTGCAGTGGAGACACCAAAAGGCTCTAATTAGCAGATCTTGTAACAGATGTTTTTGAAATACTTTTTTCTTACCTTATGAAGCTCAGACAGCTTCTCATCACTTGTCAAAGAATGACTACTTGCACAAGAAGCACAATCTGAGATTTCCAAGGCACCCTCACCGTTTTCACATTCATTATATTCACTAGCATCTTCTCTATCACTGTTGATATCCCAGTCAATAAACTGTAATTCATCTAAAAGATAAGATTATTAACTTGCTTAATTTTATATCCTTTAATATTTTTTTTAAATAGAGAGGACAGTGAGAGACAGACAGACAGAGAGGGAGAGAGAAAATTTTTATTGAGTTTTTCACATGGCTTTTGTTGCTCTGACATTTAGTTGTGTATGTGGGTGCTGGAGTTTGAACGCAAGTACTTGTGCATGCCAGGCAAGTGCTATAACTGCCTAGCCACCGCACCAGCCCCCCTTTAAACCTATTTCACATTCTCAATATTTAATATATCCACATTACTGGATGATTTTTAAAAATACATTAATATTGAAAAGTAGATTCCTATTCTTATCCCTTATCATTGTGCTTCAGACTCATGAGTAGCTGGGATGACACATGCCCTTTTTTTTTCTTTTTTTACTGTTTTTTAATACTTGTAATTTCTCTAGTATATTTAAGAAAATATGATATAGGGGCTGGAGCGGTGACTCTGAGGTTGCTGTGCTTGCTTGGCATGCACAAGTACATGGGTTCAAACCCCAGCACCCACGTACACAACTAAGTGTCGGAGCAACGAAAGCCATGTGAAAAACTCAATAAAAACTGATTCTTTCTGTCTCTGTCTTCTTTCTCAATGTCCTTTTCTCTTAAAAAAATAAAAAGAAGAAAATATGATATATATTATATTTTAAGCTTTCTTATACATCTTAATTGTTCCAACTTAAAATAATTAAGAGGTTTTTCCTTATCAGAAAGGAATGACAATCTTCATTCTTTTCTACAATTTAGTATTCCATTGCATAGCTGAACCATAGTTTATTTAAATCATCTTCTATTGAAGCTGACTTTTCAAAATGTCTTCACCCAAGTTTTTTTCCTGCAGATTCTTTCATCAATAAGGAAACAATTAGATTCTTTTTACAGTTTACTTCATAAGCATTATCTAGATGATACTTTTGCAAAATTTTAAGTCAGAAAACAAAATTATTTTCATATATGAAACAACCAAATGTACTGATTCTATTCTGCAATGGTTAAATGAATGAAAGTAGTTATTAAAGATGAATTAGTCATTGAGGTATGATATATAATATAAGCCTTTCCTATAATACAAGTACTCTTTAACAGTTACTTTAGCAACTCAGAGGCTAATAAGATATCATGGTCCTTATTTTGTAGGTCTGACAGTAACAATCTCATTTCCAGTAAACTGAAGTAATATTAAAAAATGTATTTCCTTTAACACCTGCCCAGAACTTAAAATTAAAAAAAGAAAGGAAATTTAAAGTAAAGTTAAAATATGTGATAAACAAAACCAAGTCTTTAATTTAACACTGTTGTGCCAGGAGACACAGTGAAAGTTCACTATTATGATTATGAGAGACTAGAGGTAGGAACTGAAGGTATAACTCAGAGGTAGAGTGCCTGCACATGGGCCTTGAGTTTAATCCCTAATACTATGGGAAAGCAGGAAAAAACAACAACAACAAAAAAATAAACTGGAGGTCAGACCACCATTGAAATAAGCACATGCATAATGGCATTTACTTGCCATAACATTTAGTCACAAAAGCCAAGCAGGAGGGAACACATGAGAAACTCTCCAAGTAGCTGGAAGCAGGAAGCCATGGAGAAGCAAAGAAGGAACACGGTGCTTTAAGAGCTGCTGCCAGCATCACATAATTGTGCAGCACTTTTTCATTCACTAACTTATTCACTCAACAAAGTTCCTACTAAGGGCCCGTCTAGATGCCAATCTAGACACTTACAAAATAACTTAATAGAGAGAATGTATCATTTCCACCCTGGAGACCACAGATCTCTGTAAACACATGAGTACTACAAAATGCTTTCCCACAAACAATACTGGTATTACACTGGGTCATAATAACCTTATGAAGAAGAAGACAGCTACTGCTAGATTAAAATGTACAATTTACAGATAGTTATATTTCCAATAAATTAAGAGATTTCGCTAAAATCAGATAAAATTCAAATGAAGAAGGGAAAATTTTTAAGAGAAGAATATTTTGAAGTAAGTACTGGCGATATGAGCATAAAGAAGCAGAATTGGGGGGTGGGTCCAATAGCTGCAAATATTACTACATACACGCCTAGGATCATTTACTTTGTTATCTACAATTGGACTTTGGATGAAAAGTTAACAATTTGTTAATTCATTCTGAACTAAGTAGAACAAGGAATCTCTCCATTATTAAAGAGTTTTTGGGAACTACTGAATTTGTCTCTTAATAAAAGAGGACAACACAAGTTTTCTTTTTAATACCAGTCTTGAGATATGATTCAGATGCCATCACTGTTCACCCACAAAAAGCATACAATCTTCCATACCGAAATTGTTTTGAAATGTATGCAGAGAGAGAGTTACATCATAACTGGAGCAGTGGCTTGGTGGCTCGGCAGTTACAGTGCTTGCCCAGCATGGCCGAGTATGCAGGTTCAAACCCCAGCATCATGAACACAACTAAGTGTCAGAGCAACGAAAGCCACATGAAAAACTAAATAAAAACTGATTCTCTCTGTCTCTCTGTCTCACTATCCCTCTCTCTCAATAATGATAATAATAATAACATCAGCACTAACGGCTTATGTGTAAACTTAAAATACCATTTTACCTGGTAACTACTAAAATGTCAATGGTAGTTACCAAAATGGTATACAAAATGTTCAAAGGAATTTAACTACCTTCTAGAGAGGCTATCAGTCCAAACCTATCCTTGACTAGTTAGCTAAAATGAACTATCAGAATTAAAAGTCATAAGTTATTTTGAAAGTATTAAGGCTTTTAAATATTCAAAATGGGTTACAAATTTTTAAATTTGATTTACATAACAGTATATCTATGGTTATCAAATGGAGGTGATTTTACACTGCAGAAGACCTCTGACAACAACTGGAAACATTTTTGGTTGTCAAAACTGGGGCTGGGGCTACTACTATTATCCATTGGGTAAAGGCCAGGGATGTTGCACAGGGAAGTTCTCCATACAACACAGAATTATCTGGCTCCAAATAGCAATGGTATCAAGGTTAAGAAACCCTATTTTAAACTTTCTAAAACATGACACAATATAAACTGACATCAGAACAGAAAATAATAATGTTAATGAGTTAAACTTCTACCAAACATTGATTGTCATAGTAATTATTCAACAATAACAAGTGAGCAAGAAGGCAACATGGGTGTGACAGCATTATGCACAGCTAAAAGAAATGGCTTTGGCATCAGAGACTGAAAATGGAATCCCAACCAAATCTGACAATTTGAAGTCTAATTTGTGAACTATAAAAATAACACCAGTAATCGTATCTCTTAGACTCATTGTAAGAAATATTAAACAAGAAAATATTTCTAAAGAGATTAGAATAGAGGCTAGAACTCAGTAAAATCATAATCAATAATAAATATAAAAAAGAACATAAATTTCTTCCAATATTGAACCCAATATTTAATAGAAACTGAATTTCTTATAAGATTAACAATTTACCTTCACTGGCCCCATCTGCTGGACACAATACATTCCTGTTATGAAACCTGTCTATTCCAGAGCCACGTCCATTATCTCTCTGTGATTTAAAAACTGTTTTATCTTCATCTGACAGATCACTTCCACTGGAACTCCATGTTATATCTGTAAGCTCACTGGTATTCTTAGATGGGGTAGTTTCTGTTAAAGAAAAAGAAGATAGGTAAATATAATCAACTGACAGTTATTTATCTGAATGAAATTTTGTGTACATTAATCTCCCAACTCCCAACTTACAAAACTGATGTAAATGAAAATCATGCCTATGTCAAACCTTCCAGCCTAAACATTTTATACAACCTCATAAAGACTTTGAATTAAATTCAAGTTATAAGAAAAAGAAGTAGAACTGTTACAGTAAGTTATAAAAGATAAAATATGAGTTATAAAAGGCAAAACATGACACAAAAAGGAACACAAAAGAAAACTGGAACTAAAAGACTTGAAATAACAATTATAGAACTATAACTTCCCAGAATATAAAGTAAAAAAGCACAAAACAAAAAGCAAACCACAAAACCAGTATGTATGAATAATAAAACTGTTTCTCTGTGAGCTTCTGATGCCATGCTAAGAACCCTGATAGCAACAGCATGCTTAAAAACTTTTGTATTTAGACCTTTTATTTTGAGATAATAGCAGATACATAGCTTTAAAAAATAATATACAGGTGGGATTCCAAGATGGTGAACTGCAGGAAGGCTGGTTCTCATTTGGCTCCACCATGACCGGATTAAAAAAACTCCAGGACAGCTCCACTGCTGCGAGGTGCATTCAGGGGAAAATTACCACGGAACACAGGGCTAGTTAAAGGAGATTTTTGGAGGATGAGAGATACAGATGCAGCAGGTGGAAAAGAGGGATTGAATCCCTCCCAGCAGGGACATGGCAGCTGCAACCGCCATTGCTCCCAATCAGCAAGCAAGTGGGGGAGAAGCTGAATCATAGCATGCGATCCGATTGGCCTCAGAGAAGCCAAGTTCTATAAGGAACTGTGCATTGGGTCCAACAAGAGACACTCCTACTGCATCTCCACTGCGTAAGGGAAGAACAATGTCTCTCAGCTGTCTGCAAAGGGAAGAATCAGGAGACTTTTTGAACAGACTGTCCTGGTTAAAACTGTCAAGAGACAACCTACAAAATGGGAGAAAATCATGGCCTGTGATTCCTCCAACACAGGACTATTATCAAAAATTTACAAAGAATTCAAAAAAATTAATATGAAAAACATAAACAATGCAATCAATAAATGGACATGTGAACTAAATGGAAACTTCTCAACAGAGGAAACTGAGAGCCAATGAACACGAGAAAGGGTTCCAAATCACCAGTAATCAGAGAAATGAAAATCAAAACTACATTAAGATTTTACCTCTCTCCAGTCAGATTGGCAAAGATGAAGACTACAACAGAAGCTAGAGGTGTTGCAGGGAAATATGATCACTAGCACACTGTCAGTGGGACTGCAGACTGGTACAGCCACTCTGGAAAGCAGTGTGGAGAATCCTCAAAAAATATGATCCAGCTATCCCTCTTTTGGATATTTTCCCAGAGGAGTTGGAATCAGCACATTACAGTGACACATCAAATCTATGTTAATAGCACTCCATCAATTTACAATAGCTAAATAATGGAACCAACCCAGATGCCCCTCAATGGATGAATGGATCCAAACTGTGTGGTGTGTACACACACACACACACACACACAGATTTCTACTCAGCAATTAGAAACGATGATATTTTAGCCTTGATTGATGGCAATGGAAGACATCATGCTAATAAAGTTAGCCAAACCCAGAGAGACTCAAGAGTCAAAATGTTTTCCCTCATTTGTGGAGCTAGAACAAAATCCAGGCTTGGGTGAAAGGTTGTCAAACTCACGTATTAGACCCAGCAAAAGCATAGCAACACATAATCTAGGGCAACCTTAGGTACCTGGGATTGGCAGGGGGAGGGGACAGGTGGGGAAGAGGAGAGGGAGGGAAGATAGAGAGTGATCTAGGGAGAGAAGCAACAATGTAGCATACCCTTTACCTCCCTGAGAATCCAAATAATACTTATGTAATTATTTAATTCTGGAAAATTCACAATAGAAGCATTTATATCACTTGTAGGAATGAAATACAGAAGAATCAAGAGACTGGGGTGTGGGTGATGTGGAGGTAATTCTGGTTTAAAAACAAATGCATATCATATTGTTACTTTATATGCATTTATGATTGTACAATAACTCAACTCCTTAATAATAATAATAAGAAATAATATAGAGAGCCTTTACATCCTCCAATGGCAATATCTTGCAAAACTGTAGTACAATATCACAACTGGGATATAGACACTGATCCATTCAAGATTAGAATAATTTCATTTCCATAAGATGCCCTGCATTAATTTTCTATAGTCACAACAGACCCATCATGCACATTAATCCTAACCCCTGGCACTGTTGAATCAATTTTGCATTTCTATAATTTTGTTATTTCAAATCAAATCACAACATGTAACCTTTTAGGACTGATTTATTTTGCTTTTCAGCATGACATTCAGTACATTAATCCAAATTATTGTGTGTATCAACAGTTAATTTTTTAAATTACTGAATACGATTCCATAGTATAGATGTGTCACAGTTTCTTTAATCATTTATCCACTGAAGGATATGTGTGTTGATTCCATTTTAGGGTTAAGATGAATAAAGCAGCGTATACACATCTGTGTATAAGATTTTATATGAATGTAATTTTCATTTTCTGGGATAAATACCTAAGAGTACAATTTCTGGGTTGAATAATACTTGCATGTTTAGTCTTACAAAAAACTGCTAAGCTGTTCTCCAAAGTAGCTATACTATTTTGAAGTCCATTAGTAATTAGTGATGCAGTCTCTCCACAACCTTACCAGAACTTGGTTTTTAACCACTTTCTATTCTAGCCATTGTGATAGATGGAAGACCTAGGGGTGGGATTACTATATCTCGACAGAACCAAAAGTCAACAGCAAACTTTTCTGATATTGATTAGAAAGGAAACATGTAACTAATAAAACCTGTTCTGTTTATATTCATAACTGTAGCCATAATCTCATCCTACATGGTATGAAAACCACAAATTTCAAAATTTCAAAGTTCATTTCAATATTCTACAGGAAAAAAGATATTTATGATTCATGTTTTACAGAAGAGAAAACATAGGCTCCAAAGCTAAGTGGCTTCATTTAGTGGATATTTATAGAACCCATCTGATAAAGTAAACTACGAGGAAGCATTGAAAATAAGAATAGTCCTCCCCTCAAAAAACATATGATCTAAAAAGAAATAGTATTCATGAAAATAAAATTTAAACATCATTATACTTGAGGTATGTCATGACACAATGGTCTCCTGTTGATCAGGACAGGAACACTCACTAAAAAGCTAACGTCAGGAAAAACAGCACTTAAAAAGGCACAAAAACAAAATAACTGACATTTACTAAACACTTACTTTATGCTATAAAAAAAGCTAGAATTACTGAAGTGGCCTATTCTTCAAAATATAAAAAAGAAAAACCCTCCAGAATTGCCTAAGATTCCATATCTATTTAAATAGCTAATAAAATTAACTATGTACTTGTTTGCAAAAGACATTACAATCACATTATTCATTGGAAAAACTAAATTAAAAAGTAAGTAAAATTATCACAATTTGCATATTTTAAAATAAACTACTGGAAAATAAACAAACCAACTGCAAAACTACTATCAAAATTAAGGAACTACAATAAAGGTTGCAAAGTTCAAAACATCATAACATAAAAGAAGATTAGAGCAAATGGAAAGATATTTACTTAAATTTAATGTCTAATGAGAGAACATTGGTCTTTCAGTGACGTTTCATTATGTATTTTTCCTATTACAGGTGATGCTGAGCATCTTTACAAATGTTTGGATATTTGTTTTTTTGCAGAGTCCATTCATAATCTTTATTTTTAACAGTTTTCATTTCCCACCTAGACTAACCTCTAATGGTTTTATGCTACAAACATTAGTCTTTGTGCGATAAAATACAAGTATTCCCTGTTTCCATTTGTCTTTATTTTACACTGTATATGTATTTATGATTTTGGCCACATAGTTTCCCCCTTTTTTATATAAATAGATGAAATTCATCAACTTTTGTGATTACTAGATTGTAAATTGTTAGGACTTCCCAAATGTAATGCCTCCTTTGTTCATCTGATAGTTGTAGTTTAGACTCACACTCAGGCAGTCTAGCTTATGAGTCCATGTTCTTAACCACACAAATCTCCAAAGGCAGGTGAAGACCTGCAGCCTCTTTCACCATTAGCTAGAAAAAATTTAACTGTCTGGTACTTTTGTACCATCTATTAAAAGTGTAACTAATAGCTATATCATTCAAATTCTCAGTGACCATGACTCTAGACTTATAAACCCATAAATTACAGAAACTTAACTACATAAGTTACAGAGTTAAAACCACTATCAGGAATTTATCAGTAACTCATTTTATTTGCTGAAAAGGGGTATCCTTGAGATTAAAGACCTTTGTGATGAAATCTAGGAAGGATATCAACCAGACTATGAAAATAGGCAGAAGTACTCTTATTTTCTTTATTTCCTCATGGTTTGCTGTATCAGAGGAGTTCCATAAATATATATTGAATGCTGAGAAACACATTTACAAATATTTCTGAGTACCGACAATGTGTTAGCACCTGGCGATGTATGCTGAATTTTCTCCCAAAAATTCATTTTGGAAGCCCTAACTTCCTACCTTAAAATGTGATTTTATTTGGAGACAGGGTCTTTTTACAGAGGTGATCAAGTTAAAGTGAGGTCATTAGGATAGTCCTTAATCCAAGATGTCCATATCAGGAGAAATTTAGAGACAGAGACAGACATGTACAGATGGAAGACAATGTGAAGAAACACAGGGAGAAGATAGTCACTGATAATCCAAGGAGAGAGGCCAACAGATCCTTCCCTCACAATCCCTGAAAGGAAGCAATTCTGCCAATACCTTCATTTTAGGTTTCTGGCCTGTAGAACTGTGACAGTAAGTTTATATTGATTAAACCATCTCATTCGTGGTTCTTTACTATGGCATTTCTTGGAACCTAATACATCTGGGATACACAGATAAGTAACAGAAAGGATATGTCTTTAAGAAACTAATGGTCCAATGAAGGTCAATAAATGATAATAAAAACATATTAATGCCCTCTAGAGGCAGGAGATTTCTGATCTGAATCAAAATTCTGAGATACCATGCAGGGCATTACAGAAAAAAGAAAATTTAAATGAACTCCAATTCTGCCCCAACCCCCATTCCACTTTGCTTGGTAAATACATTTTCTTTTTCTTTCTTCTTACCTTCCTCCCTTTTTGGAAAGTTCTACAAAACTAATACCTACAAAGGGCCCCAACTCTTTCTATCTTAAGTATTTATTTTCTTCTTCCTTAAGCCTTCTGGCAAGAGCCTTTGCCAATGTTCATTTTTTTACTTCAATTGTCCCTTTCCATCTCTTTCCTCCCCTTTTCAGTTTTCTCTGTTATCAGTGCCTAACAGATAAGGAAACAGACATGGAGATAAGCTTCAAACTTATGAAACCCATGCAGAAGTATAGTCCCCATTTCCATGTTGCAGCTCTCATAAAAATATTACTTCCTCACTCTAAATGTGGTACAGAGTTTTTATCTTGGACTTATTATTAATGGGCTGTCTTAAGAATACATTCACAGGGGCTAGAACAGTAGCACAGCAATAGAGCACTTGCCTGGCAAGCACAAGGGACCTGGGTTAGATCCCCAGCACCACGCATACAACTAAGTAGAGGAAAAACAAAAACCAGATGAAAAATAAAAATTGACTTTCTCTCTTAAAATACATACATACATATATATAAAATACATGTAAAAAGATATAAAAAAAATATATATAAAAATATAAAAAGAGCTGGGCACAGTGGTACACACCTATAATCCCAGTGACTAAAGAGGCTAAGAGAGGAGGATTCCAAGGTCAAGGCCAGTCTCAACAACTTAGTGAGACCCCAAATAACTTAATAAGACCATGTTTTAAAAATAAAAATATAAAAAGGACTGGGAATGTAGCTCAGTGATAAAGCTTGCCTAGGTCCAATACCCAATACCCCCCAAAAAAAAAATTTAAGAAAAGCTACTGTTTTAAAAATGAACCAATTTTAGGTAATACTGTGCATCCCTTCTATAAATCTCTAATTGTAAGCCTTTATTAAATTCATACTTTCTTGCTTTAACAAACTGCATATACTATATAAATAATTACATATTAGTATAAGTTCTTGCAGCCTTTCAGAATATAGTGATCATTCTATACAGAAGAAAGTACAGCAAAGTAAGTCAAATATGTACTGGCAAGGGGAAATCATCTAAAAAAGATCTTTTCATAATTAAATATTTTATTTAACTAAATATTTTATATTTATATAATTAAATTTTATAATTAAATATTTATTTTCCTCTCAAAGTTGATTTTATCACATTTTTAAAAAATTTGCCAGAAAATAAGCCACTTCTATTTAAAGAAAAACATTGCTTTCTCCATGTAATACATTATGTTTTCAAAACCAGGGTTAAACTGATCTTTGACTATCACAGCATTTACAACTAATACGAAGAAAAAAATTCTACAATTTTATCAGGTTATTATATTACAAAAAGATATATGTCAGTAATTCTATAACACAGTGTTTTATGAATTCTAAAGAAATATTTTGGAATATTTTCTTCTTCATGTGTATGTGTTATTAGAGATGTTAGGGGAACACTCTACCACTGAGCTTACATTCCCAGCCCTTACTGTGATATTTTTTAAGCAGAGTCTCACTAAATTGACCAGGTTGGCCTCAAATTTGCAATCCTCCTGCCTTAGCCTCCAGAATGTCTGGAATTAAAGTCCTGCACCTCAATGCCCAGCCTTAATTTTCATTTGCATAGAAATAATAATACAGCTTTGAATGTTTAGTGTCTTATCACAGAAAGTTATGCCATTCCCAGGAACTTTAGGCAGACTCTCACATAACTCTTTCTGCCATCAGACGTAACTGAAATTGCTGCCATTAATAATTATCTGCTAAGTTTAAGCCTTTGAACTAGGTATTTTATCTATTGTTTTCAGTTCACTTACACTCACAGTATCAATGAGGTACAATATGAGGCCCATTTTCCAGATGCAGAAACTGAGGCTTAGAGTATTTAATTTATTTTCCCAAGATTACAGCCAGGATGCAGTAAGATTACTGAAATCACAAGTCCTTCGTTGTGCCCACCCAAAAGTAAATGACTGAATATGGCAGCAGCAAAGCCAGCAGCCTACCTGATATGAACCCCTTCTTCTCCATTATCACAAACCCTAATTTTATTGGCAGCACATACCTGCATAAAAATCCCTACTTTCTTTCATTAACCCATCTTTAGTGGAGGTGATCCTGTTTAACTGGTTCTGGCCAAAAGAAGAGATCCTCGGTAGGAGATTCCTTCCCATAAAAAGGCAAAGTTCACTTGGTAAAAATCCTTAGTACCAGAGCTGGAGTGGTGGCTCTGAGGTTGCAGTGCTTGTCCAGCATGTTCAAGGACCCAGGTTCAACCTCAGCACCACATATACAACTAAGTGTCAGAGAAACAAAAGCCAGATGAAAAACTAAATAAAATTCTCCCCTTCCCTCCCTCTCCATCTCTCCTTCTCCCTCACCCTCCACCCCCCTCTTCCTTTCAGTGTGAGAGAGAGAGAAGCAATTTTTATTTAGTTTTTCATGTGACTTTCATTCCTCGGACACTTTGCTTATGTACATGGTACTGGGATTTGAACTCACATACTCGTGCATGCCAGGCAAGCACTGTAACTGCTGAGCTCTGAGCCACCCTCCCTCCCTCTCTTAAAAAAAAAAAAAATCCCTAGTACCCACAACTCTTCCTAGAAATTCAGCCTGGAGAATTCAGCTACCATCTCATGTCTACGAGATCCAACCCCCACACTGAGGTTGCAGAGGGCAGAATGAGATGGGACCTCTGGATGCCCTGTTGCAGGTGATAAATTCAACATCTAGGATTTGAACATAGTTTCCTAATATCTATAGTTGGAAAGCTTCCCTATCTGATTCTTCAAGAACAATTTCATAGCCTAAAGCAGTACAGTTTTTATAGCACAGGTCATTAGTTTATTTCCCAAATGACTTTTTAGGGATCAAACCAAGGACCATTTCTCGTTCTTTTTGTTTTGTTTTTTAAACCCTGGAGTTACGAGCCTGAGCTAAACTACTGGTCTGTGTGATGAATGTGAGCATAATTAGGGGACACACATACACACACACACACACACACACACACAAATGTTAAGGATTACCTATAGTGACAGAATAATGGGGTAGATGGTGACAAATGAAAGAAAAGATTTCTCAAAAAAACCTTTTTATGTTGCTTTGATGTTTTTAAACTACAAATATAGACTACCAAACTATGTAATTTTTTAAAAGAAAGAAAAGAATCAGAGAAGGATATATTAGCCTTATTTCTCTCTCAAGAAATCGACAAAGAATATTACCTTTCTTTGGTCTTGGAAATAATTCAAGGTCCTTTTCTGTAACAGTCACCTCTTCAGTTGTTAGTGACTGCAGGCAAAATAATAATAAAGTAATTTATATGACAAGGGAAAAAATCAGTAATATTTTATAAAAAGTCAGAGTCTTAAACTATATCCTCCTTAACATATTCCTATTTGCCTTTACTTAGATTCACCAATGTAAGTATTCTAAAACACATACTGCTTATATTCTTACAAATTTATTTTTATACATTTTCAGAATCGAAAGAGTTGATTAAAACATTTCACATTAACATTCAATGTTAATAAATTGTCACATATATGACCTTGACCACTTGAGGTCTCATTACTACCCATACCTCATCATCATCAGTTTAGGATACCATCCTCTATTATGTAAACTACAACATGTGCAAAAATTAACCAAAATCTCAGAGATAAAAATTTCTGAACATATGAAGATCATAAATACACTTCATATAAAGAGTAGTATGTATATTCAATAGTTACATCTTCTGAGAACATTCTCAGGACATATCCTTCAAGTACAAAGGTTCCGCATGGCCCAACAAGGTGACACTAACTTGCCACAATTTTTAAAAGGATTCACGGAATGAGGGTGGGGAAGTACTGCACCAATTACAACCAATTACAATATGCAGGAAGAAAATAAGGAAGAGAATTCCAAATAAATGTAATTACAATGGCATGAACACTCAGGAACCTTGGAATTTATACTTCTGCATTCAGGAAAAACAATTTTACGGCTGGCTACTTTACCTGAGTCCCAGAAGTGTCCTGAAATCCTTCTCCACACTTAAGCCATGCTTCAGAGAGGGAGGCAGCTGTTCCCACTGTTCTGAGACCTGTTCTGAACTGCAGTGGCTTCTCTTCTGGAAAGGATGAGTACACTGCATCCCAATTCCTTTTCCTCTGTGGAGGCACATTACAAACAAAACAAAACAAATTCAACTTCATTAAATATACGTTAAGAGTACAACTACCAATTCTAGAAACTCAGGAATAACAACAGCAAAGGCAAAGTTTTTAAATGTCTCTGAATCTTCACATAAAGTTATCTTTATGAGACAAAAAAAAAACTTCACAACTACATAGCAAAACCAAAATGCACAGACAACACTTTCCAGTAGTCAACAAATTCTAAAACAGAAGTGGGTGCAGACAAACTAGAAACCCTCCAAAGTCACACATGGCATCAGTATGGAAGGGAAAGGAGCCCGAGGAAGCAAGGGGTGAAGCAGGCCCTAGGAACCTAAACATCCAGAATTTACCAGAAACAGTGTGGCCTACTTCCCTGCTCACCAGGAAAAAGGGAAGCTTGGGATTACTTGAATGGACCAGGTCTCCTTTGCAGAATAAGGCCCAAAGCTGAAGAGAAAGTAGAAGAATCCACTCAGTTAAAGAGGAATGGTAGAGACTAAGAAAAGGTCCAGATGGAGAAGTACATCCAGCAGAGCCAGGTACCATCTATGTAACAGGTAAAACAGTTACCATGTTTGCAAGCTACAAAAAAACAACACAAGGTAGAAAGCTATTCTGAAGCCTGCGTCCTTCCAAATTATCCAAAAAAACTGTTACATAAAAGTAAACAATAGAAAGCACCGAACCAAATCCCAAAGCGGTTACTAGGGGGAAAAAACAAGGAGCAGAATAACATTCCAACATCAAAGAAAGCACACCAAAACCACAAAGCAGACAATATGCTAATTCAGCACCCTGCTATTTTGAAATAAGACAAAGTATTCAATTATAAAAACTCAGAAATAGAATGACAAACCTTAAGAAAGAAAAATAAAATTTAAAAATAACTTGAGGGAAAAAAGACTAAACCAGAACAAATCCAAGAGCAAACAGACACCACAGATAATGTCTTAAGACAAATATAAGATGAAAAGGAGGAAACTGTAATGTTCCAGTACCACCTGCTATGGTTTAGATGTGGGCTTACCTCCAAGAGTTCACATCCTAAAAGCTTGGTGCTCAGTATGATGAAAGAAATAGTAGAAACTTTAACCCTAATGAGAGATAATTGGGGGCACTATCTTTGGAAAGGGTTAAGCCGTTATCCTAGGACCCTGGTTAATTCCATGAGAGCGAGGAGTTACAAATGGACAGCCCCTCCACTACGTTTGGCTTTGTGTCTCACCAAGTGATCTCTCCCTGCCCTGTGTTCTTGCATTCACTCCTTTCATTAACCAACAGGTCCTAACCAGAGTCAAAATGATGCCAGCACCACCACCTTGCACTACACATTTCTCAGTTTCAGATATTTTGTTAAAGTGACATAAAAATGGGTTAGTATCTCCGAAAAAGAACTGAAGAGAACTCAGAAACTGATTAAGTCTTTGACAGGATCCAAAATACAGGTAATAGGAATCTCTGTAGAAGAAAACCAATCAAATGGGAAAGCACAAATAGTAAAATATATAATTCTAGAAAACTGCTAGATGGGTAAAGACATGTGACAGGAAGATTTTCCCACCCAGCCGCCACACGAGCCCAGGTCTCTGGTCCTGGCCCTGGCAGGCACCCAGGGCACTCCCAAGGACCCTGTGCCTAGACATGCACATCTGGTCCCTGGTTGAGGAGGTACCAAGAACACCCCTGAGGACACTGCAGCAGAACATACGCAGCCACAGTACAAGCCCAGGACTATGGACCCAGCACTGGCATGTGCCCAGGACAATCCCTAGGATCCTGTGCCTGGATCTGCCCAGCATTAAATTTAAAGATAATGCACCAAATTTCCACTGAGTTTTAACATATATGATAAATATTTATGGAAAAATAATGTCAGGAAATATATCAAATGCTTTTATTATCTGATTATGGTTTTATGGATGATGTTTTGTATTGTATTCTTTACAGAGATGCTCTAACGGAGGTGTTATTTTATGATCAAAAAACAGCAGTTTTGGGGATGGAGCGGTGGCTTCGTGGTTACAGTGCTTGCCTGGCATGCGCAAGTACACGGGTTCAAACCCCAGCACCCATGTATACAACTAAGTATCAGAGCAATGAAAGCCATGTGAAAAACTCAATTAAAAATCGATTCTGTCTCTGTATATCTCTCTCTTTCACTGTTCTCTCTTTAAAAAAAAAAAAAAGCAATTTTTAAAAAACTTTTAATTACATATTAAAATTCTATATCTACTGCTTAAGTCCTTGCTGGAAAATGAAAATAAGTATGTGTTCCCTCTGCTGGTTACATAAAAATATTCAACACCAATAATATTCTAACTATTCTCCAAAAAGCATAACCAATGGTGTTAATGCTAATGAGAATTTTAAGTTGAATCATGTCAAAAGGCAATGATTCTTTGACTATAAACTTCAGAGAAGGTTTATAAGATATCTGAAAACAACCTAACTACTTGCTTTATACTTTCTTTTCCCCCTAAGTTTCTAAATCTAATTCTTTTGTCACAGTCTTTTGTCTGAAAAGGTCTCTCCAAGAAAGCAGTGGGACCTCAACTTGGCCCAGGTGGGTTCTTGCCTTATGCTGTTGACAAGAATTTCAGGACATGTCAAAAGTGATACACAAGCAAAGATTTAGTAAAGTCCAGGATAGCAAAGGTATACACACCAAAAATCAGGGTGCAGATGCCCTTGCTTCTCAGAAGACAAGACCCCAACTAAGCTCTCTGACTATATATTAGATTCTCCCAGGAAGAAATGTGCAGGTTCCCAGGCAAGCTTCTGTGAAAATCAAATCTCATGTCCATCATTTATATTTTAGGTTCAGAAAGTTTCTTCCTGGTCAAGTATTTAATCATAAATGAGTTACAGACACATTGCATAGTTCTTTGAATCTGGAGACTTTTAAATTATGTTTCTATGCTACTTGGTCCAGCACACTGGAGGTTTTGCTCATCTAACTAAAGAGATAAGCATGGCAGTCATGCTCACAGATCTGAGTTTCCATCTAGTAAGGATCTCTTTCTCTTTCATCCTAAGAGCCCACTTATCTTACTTTGACCCAATTTCTTCCACATACCAATATTTTTCCTCTCTCCAATTCATTACCTTTTCTTATCATTACCCATCTATAAAGCAAAATTTTTAGGTATTAAGAGTACTATATTAAGTTCAGTAGACCCAGAATATCCCTAACTGCACTGTCACTCCCACTTATATTTTAATTAAGTTGAGTCGTTTAAAACAAAACGGTAGATGTGAGAAGACAGTGCATCAATGCCTTAAAAATCCTGAGGAAAACTGATGGCCCATCTAAATTTCTTTCCCTAGGCAAACTGTTAATCATGTATGGGAATAAAATTGTTAGGTAGACAGACATGAGCAGGTGGGTAGAAGGAAGGACAAAGAAGGGTAGTAGGAATCAGACATAAGCACCAGAGACTCCATGAGTTACATACAGGACTAGAAATCACAGAAAAATCTTATCAAAGCATAGAAGCATGTGGAAAATGGGAACTGGTATGCCAGACCTCCCCTGGCAGCCATAATTAATTATAATCCCTTAAGAACTATTGTTTCAAGATCATGTCACATCACCCTTATGACCAGGCCTTCACAGCCCTCTTGTGACTAGCTCAGCAGGACCCTCACAAAGAAAAATTTTCTGAGGTTCTATACAAAGTGTAATAAACGACTTGGCGGGGGGAAGGGGGTATGGGTGATGAGAAATTAAGGCAAGAACAAAGGAACTCAAAATCCTTAAAAATCCCAGACTCTATAAGAGTCACACCATTCTCTCTACAAAGCAATGTGTACAGAGTCTATACTGTATTGTTATCCTTATTTCTCTGAGGGCAAGTCTCCTGTGCCACAAAATGACATTTTAAGGCACACAAAAACTAAAAAACTTTCTCTCTTCATGAATCTTTTATTAGGAAGAAAAAATATACCATAGCAAAAGGTGTAAATATGCCATTTTACACAACTAATAATTGACAGAGAACTTTAAAATTTAAGTATAGGTACATAGAGAACAATGCATAGCAGTCACATAAGAAGAAAAATCAGGGGCTGGAGTGGTGGCTCAGTGGTTACAGCACTTGCCTGGCATGAGAACGCAGGTTCGAATGCCAGCACCATGTACACAAGGAAGTGTCAGAGCAACAAAAGTCACATGAAAAACTAAATAAAATTGATTCTCTTTCTCTCTCTCTCACTGTCCCTCTCTCTTTATTTTTTTTTTCTTTTTTAAAGAAAGAGGGACAGTAAGAGAAAGGGAGAGAAAGACAGAAGCAATTTTTACTTAGTTTTTCATGTGACCCTTGTTGCTCTGGCACTTTGTTGTATACATGGTGCTGGGGTACGAACCCACATCCTTGCGCATGCCAGGCAAGCACCATAACCGCCGAGCCACGGCTCCAGCCCCCCTCTCTCTCTTCAAAAAAAAATTAACTTCTAAAAAGTATTGGCAAAGAAAATTTTGGAAAGCTGCTAGCGATAAATAACATATTACCTGCAGGAAATACCAATTTGAATGACAGGATTCTCCATCAGAAACCATGGAGGCCAGCAAAAAGTACACAAAATGCTTTTTTTCAGTTCTTAAAGAATTGTCAATCAAGAATTCTACATCCAGTAATATAATTATTCAAGAATCTAGGTAAAATAAAGACATTTTCAGATTTTAAAATACTGAAAATATGTCATCCAGTAGATGAATCTTTAAGAGCTGGGCACCATGGGGCACACCTGTAATCCCAGCTACTCACGAGGCTAAGGAGGATGGCAAAGTGGCCAGCCTTGAGAACTTAGCAAGATTCCATCTCAAAATGAAAAATAAATGACTGAGGATATAGCTCAGGGCAGAGCTCTTGTATGTACAAGTCACTGGGTTCAATCCCAATACCACCAAGGGAGTCTGCAAACAGAAAGAAAATGTTGAAAGAAAAAAGCTGTGGTAGTGAGGAAGAAATAGCAACAGAAACTAGAGAAATACGGGTAAATACGAAAACTGTAACACCATCTGACATTCAAGTTGATACATTTAAAACAAGGAAAAGCAAAGATACTGTGATATAATATGAAAAGTACTTGATCTTTATCTCAGTTTCCTGTCATAGAACTCCCAAAATCTGAAAAAAATTCCTGATAGGAAGATCTTTTGTTATTCCAAATGATAACCTCTGCAACTCCCAAGTTAATGCAAATGAACTTACCTAAGTAGGGTCTCTAGATAGTCTCAGGATAGTAACAATCAACTAAAGACTTAGTGACCAGAATGGTTAGTTGGTTGGAACTTTCAGATCCATCCGCTGACACCTGGAAAGGGATCTGAGAGGCAGGAGAGGAAGCTCTATAAAAATTCTTAAAGCCAGGAGTGGTGATGTACTCCTACAATCCTAACAACTGACTTACAAAGTCAGGAGGTTGAGGCAGGAGGATGGCAAGTTTTTTTTTTACATTTTTTTACTGGTGTGTATAATTATACAAAATGATAGGACTCATCATTACATACATGCACATTCATACATGTACATGATATAACGTTATAGTTTGGTCAATATGGCAGGT
>PVKS010013381.1:25250-51052 GCA_004027875.1 Aplodontia rufa | reverse complement strand
TCTGGTCATTCTCACCCTCGGCTTTATCTTCAGCACTGTGCCCCTGTCTTCGCCTTTGTTGGAATGTCTTACATTTTCAGGGTCGTGTAGACCTTAGGCGGGCTTGACAGACTTCTCTATCTCCATTGACCTCTTAATTCACATCTGTAATGTTCTCATCCCTTCCATCCCAACTGTTGGTGCGTTTCCCAAGTACCCTCGTCCGCAGCCTTCCCCTTGAGTTTGTGCCCTTATCTTGGGGTCTAGACAATGTAGGGGGACAGAGAGTTGGACATCTCTGAACTGGCAGGACCTTGAAATCACATTCGCTGTGAGGTTTGAATCATATGATTACCCAACAATCAGAAGTATTTCTACCGAAGTGTAGAGGTGATTTTAAGGCTCAGCACCTGCTGCTTTTGTAAGTTAGTTCAGATAATCTCTCTCTGGAGGGAATATTTTTAAGGCAAGGGTCAGAAGAATGAGAGTAATTTAATTTCTTAATTGGAAGTTCTCATTGAATATTTATTGTTTATTTAGAGGGCTAAATGAGATTTCAGGATGTTTTCCACTTGAACTTAAGAAAACTCACAAGAATCTTATAGCATCAAAAGATGACTTTTGATGTCGTCGATTTGATGAAGACAGAGTAGTTCTGCATGTGAGACCTTCAGAAATTGCACACTAAGAAAAAGAAACTGGTGCAAATAAAGGAAATCCGTTTCAAGAACCAAAAGATGAAAAAAAAAACCCGTTAAAAAATTAACTGCGGAAACAGGAAACACTCGACTGTGTAAACATTTTCTGAGACTTTCATAATCAGAACTGGGTGATCTTGAGATTTGTAGAAAGACCTGACCAGCTCAAGGTCTTCCATGAGGCTATTTCCCAAGTTTGATTTACTGGGAGGCTGGAATGTATGTCATGTAGCTTCATTATTCAGAACTTATTTGATTCTGTGGTCCCGGTTTAGTTCAGGCGTGTGTGTGTGTGTGTGTGTGTGTGTATGCATGTATGTGGAAGCTGGAATATATATTTTTTAGAGCAAGTTTAGAAATAATCACCTGTTGTAGTGTTCATTTTGAACAAGAAACATTCTCAAGTGAAATGATGTAACTAACTCAAGACTTTGTTGTTAGAGCTGGGTTTTGGGCTCTGTACCACTTTAGATGTCTTAAAAGCATATACAGTTTTTGAAAAGGGCTTAATTAGTATACTGTTAGAAGATGAACAGACCCAACATGACAAAACTCTAGTCATTTTTAAAGTAAATTGATCAAGAGCTTTTTGTTTGGGATAAAATGCAAGGAAGACTATATGGGGAAACAACCATGTTTCAAAAATACAATAGAGCCTCTGTTTCATGCAAGTACTAAACTAATTCAGAATTTCCGACTGTCATTTCTGGTGCAATGGGAAGAAAAAGATGAGGGAAATGAAAAAGTTTAACAATCCCTTCACCCCAGGATGTAAAGAGACCGGGTTCCAGGTGCAGTTTGTTTCTAAAATATTTTCTCCAAAGATTATCATAAGCTATTTAAAAAGATCAAATGTCTTCATTTCTTGCTGGTCAATGCAAGCAGCCTTTCACATGGGTACTTAAGTTCCTATTAAACTTTCATAACAAAACTTTATCTTGACAGGCCTACACAGTAAGTATAATGAAAGACTTCACAAATGAACTGTAATTCCAAATATTGGGGAAATAGAAAAAGATGAAGGAAAATTCCTACCAGTTTACTCTTCCTTCTGTATTTTACCTCCAGAGAGCCTAACATGTGAACATACGGATATGGAAACAAGCAAAGGCGGCTGACGGGTTAAGTCAACTGAAGGGCAACTTTCTTTTTTCTACTTAGTGCAATTAACGGCCGGCAATTTAAAAAGCAAAAAGTACTTGTGAAGTGCTATGCATGTGTAAAGCAAGACAGATTACTATTTACACAAGAGCAACCAGCCTCATTTTTCTTTTTGCATTTAAGCTAAAAATCTGTGAAATCAATTTAGGCATTTTCTGTGGAATATTTTTCTAGTACTAACTTTGTGTCATAGGATCCAAAAATATTCTCAGAAGCGAAAGTCAAACTTTAAAGCTGACTTTTCATGTTCTTTGACTGATAAAGGGATTTTTCACAAGCTGAAGATTGTTAAAGTGGTAATTTAGCAAAGGTTTTAAATCTTGTCAGAACTGTAATGGTTAGTTATTTAAGAACGCAAACCATAATCATCTTTTTATTATAAGGCAAAGAAATTTTAGCTGAAACATCCTTTAAACTGAGCAGGGACAAATACCTACTTCCAACTGAAATGAATGGAATAATTTACAAGTATGGTGAAATATTGCTAAGTAAGCCATAAATGTATCTGATATTTTAATAATTTGAAGTTAGTTCATCATTAAGAGATTGAGATGTCAAATTTTTGAGTTGTGTTGATCTCATAACTTGGTTTTGTGTAAGTTAAAAGACAGTCCACCAGCATATAGTTTTTACGCTTTGAAAAATATTTTTTCATTCTTTATATATATATATGATCATCTAAAGTAAAAACATTACTTGAAACTTCCATCAACTAACTTTTCTTTGTCATAGATAACATGAAAAACATAAAAGTCTAGAAAAATGAGTTAAATTCACCAAAACTGGCAAACATTGGTAACTTTTACTTCAAAGATTGTATAGTAAATAAACAGATACATCTTTCAATGGGCTCTCAAGCAATATACAACAAAGCATGTACTTCTTAGCAACATCACTATAAGACAGCAATGTATCTCTTTAGCTTTTATCTGTTGTAATCCACTACAGGGTTTCCAAAACTTCTGCACATTGTGCTTTTCATATCAAATTTTTATTAAAGATCTTAGCTATTTTCTAAATGAATATCCATTTTATTGGATTTTTCCCAATTACAAATGAATTTTCATTTTACATCTATAATTAGAAACAACACTTACTATGGGACTGTACAAATTTAGGTCAAAATAAAAATATATGTATTTTGTGGCTTCATAAAACATCATTTACTGAATCTTTAAAGTAAGTAGAAGTAACAGCAATATATGTAAAAGTAATGATTTAATGACTATAAGCAAGACAAAGCAATAGAATTGTGCTTCTTTTGCAGACTGGGGACAATGAAATGTTTAGCTACAATTTTCCATACAAACATGAAACAATATTCATATAGAACAAACACCCTCACAAATAACTGATAGGTGATGAACAAACACCAAGTTCGACCAAAGCAAAACACAAACTGAAAAGTGTTAGGGTTGTTCATGTTTTAAATTTAACATGCTTGCTCTATTTTAAAAATACCTGGAGAAGCTCATAATAAATTGCTTCTATTTCCAGACATTACAGAGAAGGCATATTCCATTGTTAACTGTTGTTAAAGAAACATTTAAATTTGGAATTTCTTAAAACACATATTAAAATAACTTTAGCTAACATGCCTTCTTTCAGCAAGTAGCTTATTTAAAATTTGTTTTAGAATTAGTGATAAATATGTATTTTAAAAACACAATAATTCCACCATAACCAATGGAAAGTTAAGACACTATTTCCATATTCCTTAAAGCTTTTCTTTACTGCAACAATAATTATAAAAAAGCAAACATGTATTACTGGAGAAAAGTCAGTATATGATGACTTGCCAATTGCTTCCAAAGAACAGAATTTAGAATAGATATCCATGTTGAAAATAATTATGCTGGCAAGCAAGTCTCAACATAGGGTATGGGGATCTGCAAAGGTCGAACCACCTGGGAGAATTTTAACAACCATTTCTGAATGCATGAAACACAATATTTTCTTTATAGTATTTATAAATATATCATACAATACTGTTTCCTGTTATGTCATATACCAATATGGCATTGTACAACAAGCATAATGCCATCTGATTCTTACAAAAGCGAATCATTTTAAACAAGTCAGTAAAATAAAGGGTAGTACCCGCTTTTAGGCATACAGATTGTAAAACTGAAGTTTACTTTTGTTTGATCGGTTTTGCGTAGCAACAGAGAAGTAAAAATCAAACAGGAATCAAAATGGCTAAATATGCAAGAAATTGTTATTCACAGTGACATGGCTACATAGAATGCATCATTCTATGCTTATTCTTTCTGTTGAATTTCAAGATAAAAAGCACTTGTTTTCTACAGGTTCACAAAACAGCGTAATAACGAGGACAATCAAGAAGAATGTAATGTAGGAGTTAGTTGAAATTAACAAACTATGGCCCAATGCTTCTATCCACTGCAGAGTGTTTTCAAACCCAATCAATGGCTGCAAAAACCATTTCACATCTTTCCTAACATACAGGGAAAAAAATCGTGCCTGCCTTCTCAGAATTCAATTCTTTATAGGAACAATCTTTCTGTTCAATTAACGTCCATATGGATATCACATCTAAGTCCATCTTTTATAGTCAAATTTAATGTCACTACAAAAGAAAGCAAATTGGACGATAGTCACATGTATTAGCATCTATAAAGCTGTAATGGCATGAAGATATCTATAAATCAGGGGTTTAAAATTTTTTCTCCTTAACAGTCTCAGGAATCAACCAGATGAAGTTGCTGACGACCCATTTACTGATGATTTTCGAGGTCTATTGGCAAAGGAAGATTGGTGGTTACCGCTGGGGCTGTTGCTGGTTCCATTCATAGTACTGGAAATGTGAGGAAATTGTGGATGAGGAGACTGCACTGGAGTACTGGGGCTAGGCAAACAAGAAGAGGTGGAGGGAATACCTCCTGCTGGGCTGTTGGCCTTGTCACTCCCAGAGTCACTTTCCAGTTCTCCAGTATTTGTCAGTCCATCCCTCTGGTGACTGATCTTCATTCTTTTACAAGTAGGTCGAACTCTATATTTCAAAGGAAGTGGACCATTCTACAATGTTAAAAGGAAAAAAGAAAGAAATCACTGTTAATTCCACATGCACTAGACCACCATAATCCAAGAGTAGATAGATATGCTACTTACCCTTCTCCAGGTATAAATGTAGGCAATATCCATTAGTGTATAGTAATCCTTTAAAGGTTCCTCTTCATACATGACATCAATCTATTGAAACATATTTCAATTATTATGTGACAAAAAAAAAAGGTAAATCTACAAGTTTTTGTCATCTAAATATAATCCAAGAATGCTACAAAAAACATTTTCTCCAAACATGTGGACAAAATTCTTGATATTTAAAATGAGGGAAAACATTTCTAGAATTAAGGAATTCATTTTTTTTAACTTTTGAACTATAAGCTTTGTTTTCTTGTTTTTTAAAAATCTTTTCCCTTTTTATTTATTTTTTAATTGGTTCAACATATACAGTCTTACATATTGAAGGAATTCCTTCACATTCGTATATGTATATGTAATGACAGAGTAGCTTAAACCAGATCCTTGTCAGGATCAGGATCTACCCACCACTGCCCCCACTCTCCCATCTCATGCCTCCTCTGTAATTCCCCCATGTTACAGACATAAATGGCCATACACATGTATTTTAACCACTGAAACTGCTACATTTATATGCCTGCCTGGGTATACTTGGGCTTCTAAGAGATTCATTTCCATAGAATGAAAAAGACGACCAGAAATACTTTAAGAGATATCTTCAACTTTAGCACTAAATTTAACTTTTTTCTTGCCTTTTGGGAGTCAAAATCCAAAAAAGAAAAAAAATTAAAATTTAAAAAAGCTGCATGAAGGCTATAAAGAAGGTACCTGGAAAGTATTAGGTATGTCCATTTTACTTCTGAGAAACTTTCTTAAGTGCATCACAGTCATTGCTGCTGGGCATCGTAAATATCTTTTATCATTCACCTAAGAGCACATTTACAAAAGTAATGTTTTTCAATTCCTAACTTCCAGATAAGAAAGTTTCAATTCAATTGCCAAAATATGATAAACAGTACTAATACCAAAACTAGATACAACTAAACTCTCAACTATACTTTGAATTTATTATTGTAATGAATACCAAATGAATAAACTCCTAATATACTTCAATCATATTAAAGTATTAAACATGAACTATATGAAATATTTTGTAATAGTAATCATATATAAATTCTAATTATTAAATATCATAAACATCAAACATGACCATTTTCTAATTAACAGCAGCACCCAACACCAGAATATTCTAGAGAGCAATGTTTGTATAATATGAAACATACCTCCTCCTTAGACTTCTCTTTGTCTTTGTTCACTTTCCGATCCAATCTAAGAAATAGAAATTTATTAGTGAAACAATGCATCTAATAAGCACATTAGCATAAAATACACTTCCTAGAGAATTTACCTGTTCTGGTCAAAGAATTCAATAGATAAACTTATTATCTCATCATCAGTTATAATTCTCTTATCTTCATCTGCAACTTCTCCTCTATCTTCATTAGAGCCATTGGCAGCTACAAAGATAGTACAAAATTTAATTTTTTAAAAATTAAAATATACATAGGAAAATGGAAGGGACACTTTAGAGTGAACTCAATTTTAATAAATTTTAATTATTGGATAAGTCCTTCCCCCAAATAAAATACCTTCTGCCCCTCCCCCCAAAGTTTACCATCAGCTGAAGGATGAGCTGCATAAAAATCTCTTCTTCTCTTCATCTCATCTGAAAGGGGAGAAAGAGTTAACATTTGGTATAGCAGATAAAACCAAAAACAATCTTTGTAAATTCATGTAAGCAAGTTACTCACTTTTGAAAAGCCCTGGAACTAATTTGTATACGATATCTTGAAGCGTTTTATCAGACCTGAGAAAGAATAAGTGAACCATCAACTAATATGGCAAAACTAAAAATGTTCCTAAGTTTTTATAGATTCTTTTTCATGTGTGCTAGAGTATTTTACTTGATTGTGATGCTTTCTGTAACTACACTAAAATAGAAATGATGACAATAAAGTTCTCTACATGTAGTACTCTTAAATCTGCAGAAACATACTTTAATTTATAATCACTAATAAATTCTTCTCATTCCCTGCATCTAAAGTAGTGTGCTTTCAAGCTACTAAATTTGCTAACATGACCAGAGAATAGAGAGAATATGGGAGGACTTTAAAGGAATACAAAAAGAACAATTATTTCCGGTTTTAAAGGACAGTTAGAAAAAAAACACCTTTAAAATCACTAGAATAGTACTAAACTTTGACTAAGCTTGGTCACCACTAAAGAAATTAATTCTTTAGAAAGAATTAAGGGATTGATCAGGTGTAAATTCAAGAATAAATTTTCTGTGAAAATACAGGTTGCCTTCTGTCTACAAATTATGCAACTCCAATAACAATTACAAACAAGTACATTAATAATTTTTCTACCTTATGTTCAGCAGTGGTCTGGTTTTGTGAACTTGAACATCACAGATTGGACAATACTTGCTGGTCTCCAGGTAACGTACAATACACGTTTTACAGACTAGAAGTAAAGCATGTAAATTTAGAAATTAGAAACTAATTGAAATTAGTGTCAGTAACTGAGAATTTAAAAAAATGGCAAATACCAAAAAGTATTTCCAAGGAAAAAAGGCTAAATCAATCAATAACCTGAGAACACACATTGAATACTTGTAATAAAGTAGATAGTAACAAAAGTCCCTAAATGGAAAACAAAGAAAATGACTCTCACCACTCTGTACCAATATTATGGGAATTATTAATAATTTTTATAAAGTTCAGGATGAACTATGAAATATAGTGACACAAAAGAGGGCTAAAGCTCTGTACTTACAGGAATGTAGACATTCTATTATGGTTGTGGCATCAATGAAGTACCCTCCACAAAGCACACACATTAGGTGGGGATTTAGCTCGGTGATCTTGATTCTGGTTGTTCGATGCATTTCTGCTTGGTGAAAGATCCTGTAAGACACAGAGATATTGGCTATAATTCAAAGAAAATGAATCAAGATTATTTTGAACTCCTAGTAATTGCAAATTCTGAAACGCTGAGGTGTTCATAAAAATAGTTTAACAATGTACAGCTGGACAGTCCCAACGTTTTCTACAGAAGGAATTTACTAATCAGATCTGAATAAATTCTACTGTAATGTTGACGAAGATCCAACTAAAGTTACATCTGGTCTCACAGGTCATCCTTGGAGAGAGATGAAAAGGTCTGGGGTGGGGGCTGGGAGCCTATTAGAGTCTCTTTCCTCCATTTGTCCTCCAGCCTAGCAGCCCCAAGGCTGCTACTGACACCAGCCCCCTCGGATATTTACCAACCACTAGGGCTCGCCCCAGGTGTCCGAATTTAATGTAAAACTTCCTCACGGATCTGCAGGAGAAAATTCTGGGGTTCCTGTAGTTTTAGACGGTTCAAGCAACCAGAACCTGGCAGGTTTTTACGCGATACAAAGGGAAAACAAATTCTGCTCTATCTGCATCCCTGGAATTTCCGGAGCTGGGTGCCCGGCCTGAGAAGCACCTCTAGTCTGCCTCGGGCTGGGGCCTGAGCGCGGAGGACGGCCGGGGGCCGGGATGCGAGGGGCGGACCCTGCGGCGCCCGGGGCTCCGTCTCGCTCCGGATTCGGAACTCGCCTCGGTCGGGGTTTCCATAGCAACTTACACTTACACTTGGCATCCGGCCACCGCTACAACTCCGCGCAGAGCCCGGCCCGAGCCCCGAGCCTCCGCAGGCGTGCGGGGCGCCGGCGGCTCGCGCGGGGGAGGGGCGGCCTGCGCGGGGGAGGGGCGCGCGGGGGCGGGGCCGGCGCGGGGGCGGAGTGGGTGCGGGCGCGGGCGCCGCCGCGCGGGTGGGGCGGCCCGCAAGGCCCTGGGGGCCGGGGTTCGCGCGCGGTTACGACCCAGCAAGCAGCTCAGGGGACCCCAGAGCCTGTGGCGGCAAACTGCTAAAGAAAGTGCAAACCGGACTCCCGGCCATTTCGGACACTCTGGGGGGCCTCTTTCCACGTCGACTGGGTGCGAAGAGCTTGTTTCGTGTCTTGAGTCTTTCTGGAGTCCTGTTAGCAATCGCTCGGTCAAAAATTTCACGGAGGGACCTTTTGAGAATTGCCAACTGTGCACTTAGCCCCAAACTGTCAAGGCTCAAGTTGCAGAGATGTTTATTGAACCCAACCTCTTTAAAGCTTCCTTCTCTAATAAGGGGTTCTCCTGTAGATTAGATAAACCACACAAAGTTTTGGAAGTGCTGAAAACTCAATCTGCTTTACAAGGCGTGGTGGGGGGGGGAGGCTAAGCACTACGCTTTATTCGAACAAACTATGCTAGAAGAAAAACTAATCGGTAAGGATAGTGACGATATGTAAAGAACCATGTGACCAGCCCATTCCCAACGCCAAATCAACACCCTGCCAACCCAAAGTAATGATAGCAGGGAAAAACAAATGTCATTTTTCTCAGCCTAATTTCCATGCAAACCCCTACACGATGAAATGATATTCCCAAAAGATATTATACATTACAGAAAAGTCACGGTGGGGAACTGTCAGCAACACTACACCAGAAGACAATCAGGGAAGTCAATTACTTCGTGTAGCAGTGCTGAAAAGTAACATTTCTTACCTCTACTACATGCACTTTAGAACCTAAAATAAGACTAAGCTTCTAGACCTAACTGAATACTGCTGCCTTGAATGGAAATCTAAGAACTTGTGAAGCTTACAGCAAGATGCCTCTGAGGCTATTTCTTTAGGAATTTTAATGCAGAAGAGGGAAATACCAATCAACATACCTCAATGGCTGAAAATTTAAAAGTTGAGTACTGAAAAATTGCCCAAAACACAGCCAACCCTCTTATGAAAGTGACCAAGGTGGCAACCAGTGACCTCACCCAGAAAACTTAAATGTGTGATTCCTCGGATATCTTTGGATAAGTTGTTTAGAGGATTACTGGCAACATATGTTAACATAAATCTAAGTGGACTGGCAGAGGGGTTGTAGATGGAGCAGTGTCCTAAAGAGTAGCAATATTTAAATCCAATTGTACTGATGATTAAAGACCAGCCTTCTTGGTGCTTAAAGGAAATTCTCCTTGTGAAACCACAGGATCTTTCCTAGAAAGATAGTTAGCAAGGTGATAACTTCTATTTGCCTGTGAAGTATATCACACTAACACCAGGGATCATGAAGTTCACCAAGGGGCTCCAATAAAAACAGCTGCCTTTATTTCTTCTCTACCTTACAGAAAACCAAACACCACACAAACACAAGTATTAACTCAGAGAACAATCAAACCTCAGTGGAAGGTTATCTGCTGGTTGGCTTTGAACATTTTAAGTCATATGCACTTGGCCAAAACCCTTTCAAATTCATCTTAAGGCTTAATTCACACCACAACTCTCCCTCAGGTCAGAAGAAGTTGGCCATAGTCCTATTAGTGTTTATAATGCTAATAAATATTACTTTGTAGCTTATCAAAAATCAGTTCTTGATCTTTTTATCCTATTGGAAAGTACTGATAACCTAATGAAGACTTCCAAAATGTTTGACACACTTGATTAAGATTTAAGAAACAATCTCTTACACCTTAAAAATGAAAATCTAGTAGGTTTCAACAAAGAAAGTGCCCTTAAACTACTAAAAATGCACCAAACGTACATGGTAAAAATACTCAACAGTTAAAACTTGCCATTATAACATACTCAGTTGAGGCTGTCAGTTTTTAGTTGGAGGCCTAACCACTAGTAATGTCAAAATGAAGGAAAACAGAAACAAGATCTTATGTTAACAATCAGCTTGACTACTGCAATCTAAGAAATGCAAATGAACTCTATAACCCCAGTTGGGAATCACAGCTTTACACCAGTGTGGATAAGGTTGGGGTTAAGTTGACTCTTTGGGAGAATTTTGCATATTTGGACACTTAAAATACATCCAATAAATCAGGAGTAGAGTATCAATGGATTTATCAAATACAATGAAATGTGTACTTTTTTAAAAGCTTGTATGTGTGTATATGTATACAGTGTCTTTTATATGACTTTAACATATTGTTAGTAGGGGCATAATTTTGCACAGGTAGGTTATTTCAAACATCTCTGCCCTTTGGAAGAGATGTATGGAAATGAACCCAAGTATAAAATTTTTATAATTTTGCCCATAAGATCAACTTCCAAGAAAATTCTCACCAGTCTACTTAAAACTCAAATGTTACTATTTGGGTCAGGCAGTCTCATAAATTGCACTGTCAACCATTTACATCCTTAAGTATCAAGTCCTCAGCTTACAATGTGTTTCTAAAACTCCAGGGTTAAAATTTCTTTATAGTTTGAGCTACTACTAACATTCAACGTACCACTAAGTTACATTCGCTTTTGGATAAACATGCTGGGAATTTTGCCTACTTTATGGGAAGGGGTTAATACATGATTCTCTTTCAAATATTGAACCGTGACCACTAAGCCCACTAAATCCTTTTATTGCAATTGGGAATGATCAAAGTCTCTCTACTTGTTTACTTCCAATTATTAACTGTAAATCTCTGGGGAAAAGATCATGCTCTATCGCTGTCAAGCCCAAATGACTGCGTAAACATAAGCAATCAACTTTTTAGTGCTGCCTTTCTAAAGCATCCCTTTATCACATGACCTATGCTGACATTTAGCAAAACCTATAAAACGCGGGGGACTTAAGTCATGATTCTGGGTGCATCCCAAAGTAGAGGTAGAGAGAAAAGTCGCAGCCTCTGCCGGAGGGGTGGGGGGAGAAAAGAAAAGGGGAAAAAGAAGTAGAGAAAGAAAACCTCTAGCAAGTCTAACGTCCAGTCACCATCTTCACTCCAAAAAAAGCTCCAAATTTGAAATGCACGCTTCCCGGTGAGCACATCCCGACAATGTTCGCAGCACTTGTCCAAGACTCCCAGCAAATACCACCTTGAAAACTTTACCATTTTCCATACAAATGCAGAAGACCTTGGAAACAACTGGGAACCGCCATCTTACAAGCCACCCAATTTCACACAAGTGTCCCTCCAACTTAAGTTAATAACATTTTTGTTGGGGCTCTCTCCAGCCTAACAACCACCTTGGCGGGATCGCTGCCCCCCAAGTAACCCATCCCTATAAAATGGGGGCGTTCCCTGGAGGTTCAAACCCCTCCACAGCCCTTTCTTCGGGAGAGGAGGGAAGCCACTTGACCCAAGCAGCTCCCGATTTCAGGAGCCCGGCCCGGTTTCATCAAAATCTACCTCTCAACAAAGGGCGCTGTGGCCGGGAGAGCCGCGGAGGCTGGAAATAGAAGTGTTCTTCTCGGGGACCATGTGCGTCGCAAGGGTGCAGAGGGGCGCTCGGGGGAGAAAGGAACTAAAACGTGGGGCCGCGCGCGGCGCGTCCGGGCTGAGCGGGCGGCGGCGGCTGGAGCGGCGCCGAGCCCGGCTGGCGGCGGCGGCGCGGGCTGCGGGTCCGTCCGGGCGCCGCGGGAGGCGGCGGGCGGCGGGCGCGCGCTCGTGGCGCGGGGCGGGCGGCGCGCGGGCGGCGGCGGCGGCGGGCGGCGGGGCTCGGCGCCCACGCTGTCAGCGCCCTCCCGGCCGGCGCGGGCCACGAGCGGGGGGGCCGCTCCCCGGCCACGGCGGCCGGCCCGAGCCCCGCGCGGCCCCCGCCGCCCCCCAGCCCCGTCCCGGAGGCGCCTCGCCTCCTACGTACCCGGAAAAAGCAGCCGGCGAGAGGCGATCGAAGCGGGCGGAAAAGACAATGAAAGTTAAAAGTCGTTCAGCAGAAAATGAATGTGAGCCAAGCGGCCATCTTGAAGCGAGCTGCAGACGCCGCTGTCAATGGGCAACGAGCGCAGGCGAGAGGAGCCGCGGCCGCCGCGCTCGGCTCATGCTGCCTCTCGAGCCCGGCCTCCTCCTCCTCCTCCGCCTCGGCCTCCTCCTCCTCCTCGGCCTCCTCCTCCTCCTCCTCCGCCTGGGCCTCCAACGCCTCCTCCTCCAGGGCCTCCTCCTCCTCCTCCTCCTCCTCCTCCTCCTCGGCCGCCGCCGCCTCCTCCCGCTCCGCACTCGGGGGAGGGAGCGCGCGGAGGGGGCGCGATCGGTATTATTCTGCGGGGCTGGGAGGTGTTTCTAATCCGGATCGGGGCTCCCTCGCCAACATCCCCATTGTCTCGCCCGATCTCTGCCTTTAATACTACGATTATTATTTCATAGTTGCTGTGGGGGGAGGAGGGCGGGTGGGGGGCGCCGTGTGTGTGCGTGCGGGCGGCGAGGCGGGGGGAGGGGAGGAAGGATGAGAAGGGGGAGGGGAGGGTGGAAAAAAATGCACCGCTGAAGGCAGAGTGGAAACTGACACCGGCTCCAAAATGGCTCAGAGTCCGCCCGCCCCCTCCCCCTGCCGCCCCCCCACCGGGTCACGTGCTCCCCTCATTCCTTAAGGGCGGCCTGGGAATTAGTGTCGGTGTAGTCGGGCCCGCGGCCGCCCCCTCCCCTCCGAGCCGCGCGCCCAGCCCCCTCCCCTTCGCCGTGCGCCGCGGCGGCGCTGGCGCGGTCGCGGAGACATTTCTCCACAGCGCCACACGCGCCACCCCGCTCTCGGCGCGGGCATCGCTCCGGCCCCGCACGCCGCGCAGCCCCCGCCCCCCGTTATTTCTTTCTCTGTGCTGCCCGCCTCCGCCCGCGGCGCACCAGTCCACGGTCTCTTTCGATGGGGGCGCCCGGCCACGGCCCCGGCCCCGGCCTCAGCCGGCTACAGCCCAGACTCCGGCGCCGCGGCGCGGAACCTGCGCCGGAGTTGGGCTCGCGGTAACAACAGCGCCCGCCCCGGTCTTCCCGCGGCCGCGCCAGCCCCTTCCCCCCCGCTGGCGACCGAGGCGGGGCGCGCGCGGGCAGCGGCTAGCTTGAGGCCGGGCTCCGCGCCGGCCGGGCGGTAGGCGCGGGTCGGGCTGCGGGCGAGCCCTGCCGCGCAGGTAACGGGCCGCCCGCGGCTGCAGCGCCCGCCCTCGGGATCCCGCGACTGGGGTCTTCGCCGACCCCGAGGAGCGCATCCTTTCCCACTGTTGTTTAATCCGGAGAAAAACTGGTCGTTAAACGTTAACGCTAATCATATCCAGCTCCTCACACTAATAATTAACACACAAACGCCAACCCAAAAACAGTATCACCACTCTTTTTGTGAGAACACCACCTTATTTATTCAGGGTATATTATTACTTTCTTTCATAGGGCTTGAAAAAGATAAAAATAGAAGAAATGTACAGTTAATACTAAAGATGCTTCAAACAGGCAGAATTTCCCTCTTAACCCTTTCACACGTGTAAAAAATGTCAAATTAACGAGTAGCATAAATTAAAAAGGAATTTCTTTTCTACTGGGACATCTCACTGCACAAACGATGAAGGCAAGACGTTTCTGGTTTTCCTCTAGATTCCGCGGATCTTTAGCAGCCCCAACTTACAACTGAGTTGCTCTTTCCAGGCTCTTCGAAGCATCTTTAAGTTTCCCCACCAAGTCCTAAAACACGTATATAAAGTCATGTTTTTAGAATGAAACATGTAACAAAGTATCCAAGTTCGAGAGGGGCGCAAGAAAAAAGTCGGGAGAACGCTGTCTAAAGTTCAGAATTCACTAGGATTTTAACCTTTGACAAGTCAGTATCAGTCCAAAGGAGGATTCCTTCTAAAATAACTTCAAATCGGCTATTGCCCACAGATTGAAACATGATTTCTAACCATCCTAACCGCAAGGTGTATCTAAATTAAATGTCTCAAGTTATCTAACAAAGGTTATGCTGCATACACATTTTGTAAAAGTTTTAAGTTTGTTACATTGAGAAGACTGCAGGAGATGTCTTTGAAAAGTTTCATTTCATCTAAGTTTCCAGGACTGATCTTTGTTTAAGTACTAAGAAATAAATTCGTTGTCAATCCATCAATCAATGTACTTTTCAATCTTCCCAGTCTTACACTGGCAGCATAGTTTTAAACTCATACTTTCCCTTTCATAAGAAGTCATTTAAAACTACTGCTTAAAAATCCAATTTTGAAAAGTTTAATTCAATTCTTGAAAGCAAAGACATTTCAAAGTCATGCTTTTAATTTTGTTTTATCTCAATCAAACTCATCATGAACTGAAGGAATTTACACTAAATATTACACTTTAGAAGTTTTTCTAATTAGAAGAAACAGCAAATACAGACCGACCACTAGTAACATAATTAACATCTTCATTTCAAAAGTGAAGAACATGTTTAAAGATTGCTTTTTAAGCCTCCTTCCCATTAAATCCTTAACCAAAGGTCATTATCTGGTGACAAGTGGTTATTTTTCTTTTGAATTTCACATAGCATAATTCTCTTTTGTAAAGGAGTATTCAGAGATCCTAATACTGTACCTGTAACTGTTCCATGCTGCAACTAAAACTAATCTCAGGGTAGGACCGGGAATCAGTGTTCTAGGGAAGAAAAAATGCTGTTTATTTAAATCAAGGAAATTTAAATTTTCATTATACATTTCATTTTTAGACAGGATTACCTATACACATACCTCTACATTTAAGGTCACCAAATATGCAGGTCTGTACATTTTATGAAGTTGACTGGTCTAAAACAACATAACACATACATGTCAGTAATTTTTATTTTTAAAAAGTTCCCTAAATCCCTTTGAAGAACAGTTTGCTAAAAACTTTACCTTTATCTGATATTCTAAGCGCCAAGAAACATCAGTTATATGAGGGAGAGATCTGCCTATACTGAAAGATACAATGATAATTTGGTATATAATATCCACAGAAAACCTTTCAGTATTATCTTTGCTACAATGTTGTCTACTTTCCACCCCCTCAACCCACTTTAATCTATTCTAAATTTAAAACGTTGTTAAACTTCATTTTCAAGTTCTAAAGAGTAAAAGCATTCTAAAATTATCTCCATTATCTTTTATCTTTAAAAACATTAGCTTAACTTCAATTGTTTCACTTGCCCTTTGGCCCTTTTCTTTGGGTCAGGATCCCAGTTTTTTTGCCCTATTTTGTTTCACACCAGCACTCTCCATTCATACCTGCAAGTGAAAAGTGCTCAGCTTGACACCTTATACAGAACCTACCTTCCCAGTAGGATTTCTAGGGAATTCTTATTATTCTGCAGAGGGGAAAAAAAGGAAAGAAAACATCTTTGTAAACAGAGGAGAAGAAAAAGTGGTAATTGTTCATTTAAAAATGTAAAGTAAGAAACCTGATATTCTGTGCAGAACAGTTCCATTCGCTCTCTGTCAAATTTACAGTCTTCTAGATAAGTGCTAGAGGAGGCAATGCCAAAGTTTAGTCTGCATCTTAAAAACTGAAATTGCAATCATTAAGATACTTTTTGAAAATAAATGAATATTTAAATAAATCCTGTACCTTAGTGTTGATTTGTCAGCTCGGTGCTTTCCTGCCTCCAGTATGTAAGTCGCAGCTGCCGCATGACAATGTTTTAAAACCACTGGGTCAATATGTTTCAAGTCTGGGTGATCTAAAATAAATTAATTGCCAATGATGCCTGTGATGATAAATTCTTTATAGTCATGTTTCAAAAAAGGATATTTTAATTTGCATAAAAATCCCTTTTAACAAGGTAAAAATAATTCAACTATAGGAACTGTCAATTTTAAGTAAATGAGATGAGCAGCAAGGTCAATTGAAAAACAATAAAGAGAACATATCAACAATCCTGCTCTTAATCTGTTATCAATGACCTTCCTTTGCTTAATATTTTTACTATTTTTAAAAACATGGTCCTCAAAGAAAAAAATTCTAACACTGGAGTAAATTCAATGGAAAAACAGAAGATAAATATTTTTACATGGTGGAAATTTTATGATGAATAACTTTCACTCTAAAAATGATTAAACTTTAAATAGCTTCATGGATATAAATACATCAAGGAGGCATAAGTTCAGAATATAAAATAGAAATTTCAAAATTCTATCGTATTTTCAGGTTTTGACTGTCATCTTTTTTTTTTCCTTTACAGATTAACCCAGGTGGTGGTTACTATTTTCTTTTGAAGAACTTCCACTTTCATATTTTTTGTACAAGTGTCTTGTTCATGAAACTACAGGGAAAAATCCCAAAATTTGAATTATTGATATATTTAAGAAAATTGTCTAAAAGAGATGTGTCTTAAAATATTCCCTAAATCCATACTGACACTATACTCCGCAGTCACTGACCAGACCTCTTGAAAGAGGCTTGCCTCCTGGTAACTGGTGCGGAACAAAACATTATAAACCCTATTTTAGGGATCCAGGAAAAGAACCGGTGTAAAACATGCTAAGCAAGACTGTTGGAGTGATCATAGGAACCTAAAGTATTCCCCTAGTTGGAATATGTCAACACTAGTTGACCTAGTAATTACTTAGGGAACAGAGCCTTTTAAACCTTTGCTAGCCTAGTCCTAGAAGCTTGAATTCAAGGAGCTCCACTGATTAAGTCGAAGTGTCAAAACAGCCGCTGTCTCAGACCAGACTGGAAACCTTAGATGTTTAGGCCACAAACAAGTCTTGAACACGGGCTTTACAAAGGAACAAAGAGACTGGGAGGGAAATGAGGCCAAGAACGTGTAGCTGGCTGTGTGCAGGTGCCAAGAGGGGACAGAACAATGCTCAGGGTCCGGAGTGGGCACTGGCCGAGTCACGTCTCCACACTCCGTCCGGAGTGAAGGGCAAAGCCTGGAGACTTCCTCTTCCCGGGGCTTTCCCCCTCTCGCTCCGTCTCGCTCCGCTCCAAGCGCCCCTCCACCCAGGCCGATCCAGCTCCGAGCCGAGCTGCTTACCTAACACGGCCTCGTCCGCCTGGGCGTCCAGCAGACTCTGGAAAGCCGCCCGGAGGAGAAGCGTGAAGGCTTTGGAGTCGAAGGAGCCGGGATCGGCCAGCATCTGGAAGCCTTTCTGCACAGACTCCGAGAGCTCCATTGTGAGCGCGCCGTGACCTTCGACACGCGTACCACGTGACGCGCGCTGCGCGCTCAGCTGATGCGGCCGCGCGCGCACGCGGCTCGGGGCGGCGGCGCGGGCTGCGGTGCCTCCCCGCCCTCGGGCCGGCCTCCTCGCCCCCGGCCGACGCTTCCGTCCAGCCCGCCTGAGCCGGGCGGGAGCTGCGTCGCCTCGCCGGAGGGCGGCCGCCGGTGCTCTGTGGACGCGCTGGGCGCTCACCTAGAGTGGTCACTGGCGCGGTTCCCCGAAAGCCCCAGGGGAGGTGGCGGACCGTCCGGATCGGCCCCCACCTCCCGGCCAACTGCACCCTCCTGCTCCTCGCCCAGCGCGAAATCCTGCGCGGAGCCGGGTTGAAGGCGACTGGTTTTTGTTTGTTTTTGTGAGGTTTTGTAACTCACCAGTGAACTCCGAAGCACTGCCCTTTTACGAGCGAGACTGTAGACATCTAATTATATGCATCTGGTTTATTTTCATCTCTTTGTCATTTCTGGAATATGGCAATAGATTCCTTCCTGCGGGGTGCGTGTGTAGACACAGATACAGCCCTGAAGAGCGCGAGTGTTCGCACCGGACTTCAACAGTTGGGGGATTAATAAATTATTCATGAACATATTTAACAGGATTATTAAAATTTTTATATGCCACTGCAAATAAGCACCTTTCGAAAGCAAGCTGCGATACTCTTTTTGTGCTACTGTACTCACTATATCTATAGGTTTAGGTTTAATTACTCAAGTCTTCATAAATATATATTAGACAGTAATCTTGGTAAAGTACTGCTTGGAATGGCAAGATCTTTATTAGAACTGAATTGTTTTCTCGGATATCCACGACTTTTAAAGATTTAAATCCTGTATAAAGGTTGACTTCCCTCTATTTCTACGAAGTTGGTTTGGAAAACAAGAGTAGTTCTTCTTTTAAAAACTCGAAGAAAGATTAGGCATTTTTTTTATTAAAAGAACTGGAAAAGTAAAAAAAATGGCACGTTTTTGAAGTCTGGAAGGAAGAGCTACGGAACAAATGTTTTAATCTTCAGGAGCAATTATTTGCAACGTTAGCTTCAACATGAAACCTTTTCTTCTTTGGCATTTTAGGCACCTATTTGGAAAAAATGTTTAATGAATATAATCAACATTTAATTTTGCACCAGTATGTAGAGAATAATTAATTTAACAGTAATAGGAAGCAAATGGAATACTTCAGCTTCAGTAACAGGTTGAGTAACTTACTCAGTCCTGCTTTGAAAGCTTTGAAAGGCACGTGCACTGTTTCTTCACTGGATGAGATTAAACCAGCAATGAAAGGTTTAAAAGTCCCCCTAAGCTCTTTATGAAACAAACACCTATTAATCATGTTCATCTTCTCGTTTCTGCCTTTCTAAATTCCTTCTCATCAGTAGTAAAATGTCAGTTGAAAAATTTCCAGACATCTGATTTACATAGGGAATATTTTACAGAGCAGAACTCTGTAGATGTTAGAAAATATTAACACCCAACCTCGTTATGTTTATTACACATATATTTTGTGACCTAGCATAACACTAAATGTTAATACCCTACTAGAATTTGAGTCAAAAATTCTAATCAAACTTAATGTCAAACAAGAAAGTATTAATACCTGAGCATGGATTTTTAAATGCTATTTTAAAAGAGAAAAGTAAACACAAATGGTTGTGAGTTTATGGGCATAAAACTTAGGAAATTTATGAGGATTGTTTCCCTAATAGCTGTCCTGTTACTCTCTTGCCCATATGTAAGTACTTTCAATTAGAGGATGTTTGTCCTCTTCTGCCTAAATATATTCATGTGTTAGGCCCAAGTGATGGCGATATTTCCAACTCACACAAAAATTTTAACCATTGTTTTCTGATGCTAGAAAAACTGAATTTTCCTATTGCAGGTACATTTATTTCAACTATCTTTGAAGGAGGCACAAGATTAAACATTTGAATGTAGAATATGTGTATCTTTGACAAAACATTGAAGCATAGAAGTATGATCATTAAATGACATGGTTACTCATGATTACTCAGATATAGACCTTCTTGGTTGCAACCATAAAGTCAATGCATTTTATATTGGTAGAAAATTATGTATGAGCATATTCTGTGAGTGTGAAAATAATATTTTATTTTGCTTTGATCAGATCACTGAAACAGCATTGGAGCTTTCAATAAACTTTTTAAAAGTCTGCAAACTCAAAGCCAATAGACTAAATTTGACCTCAAAGAGCCTTTAAAAAGAACAATCATGTGTAGCTAAAAATAACATTAAAACATCTTCATGTTAATAATATATCTTGCCATCTAAATGGCAGATATTAAGGTAGAGGACAATAATAAATTTGTTTTTCTTTTATGACAATCTAGAAGTTATGTCAAGAACAATGTTTAAGAGTTTCAAAATACATCATATCCTTTGAATTTTACAAACCAACTTAATATTGGCCTCTGTACTGTAATTACAATTAAAATGGACTGGGGCTTTTTACAGGCTCTCAGTGGTCAGCTTTCCCCAAAGGCCTCATTGCTACATTTGTTAGCTTTATGAATTCAAATACTTTCCTTTTTAGAGTGTACAATTACTTTTGCTTTTGTTCAAAGAAAACTGAAAGAAGGTACTCTCTAGATTGAAGAGTTCATTGAACATCATTCAGGGGATGGTGGGGGGGTAAGGAGAAAATCCAGTAATGCTTAAGAGCCAACGAGACAGGCAGGAATTTTAACTGGCATGTGGACTATGTCAGTCTGTAATAGAGGGTCTATTCTATTTCTGCCCATCAAATACCTGCTCATTTTCTACCGAGAAGAAAGTTTAAAGCATTTAAAAACTATGTACACACAAGAAACCATCCTCTATAACCCCCAATACTGATTCTTTGATAGTTATCTTAAAACTGTGAGGTATTTATTAATGAAAATAAAATTGCTTTAAGCTATTTTAACCACAAATGGACAATTGGAAGAAATATTTGATTCAAGCATGATCTTTGAAAGCATAGGTCAAAAAGCATTTCTGTGAAATTTATAAAGCCTATCTAGATGCATTTATTTTATTAAATAACTTATTAAAACTTGGAATTTGTCAGTTTTTTGCACATGCATAATCACAGTTCAGTGGTTTCAAAATGAATCTTCTATCACCTACAATGTCAAACACCAAATTGAGTATTCACAGGAGACATAGTTTTTAAAATTAGATGTATAATTAAATAATAATTTCTAAGTGGTCATTGCTGTAATCAATATAGCCAAATATAATCTCCTTTTCCTCACATATTATAGCCTCATTTGTATTGTATATATGATTTAAAAATAAAATTCAAATTAATTTCAATGCAATTAGTATTTTTATGTTCGAGGGAAAGTGAAATGTTACGGTAAAGAAAGTGCAATCACTGTAGTGAAAATCAACAACATAATGTTCTCAAGCACTTGGAAAACTCATGCTTATGGTTTTGTACAAATATTTTGGATTTTTCCTAATACTTTTATTCAAGAAATTTAGATTAAATAATGAATAATTCAATTTCTATTTAAGAAATATTGCATCATTTAGTACCATTTTACAAATATCTGCTTTTTATATAGCTGTAACCAGGGAAATATAAAATCTAACACTTCAAAATACAACAGAACAATGAGAAAAAAATAAATATTTTAAATCTAAATTTTAAAAGGTTGAGTTATCATGCTATTAAGTCTCAAACATTTCTGAAGGAGGGATACTGTACTTTTGTTAAACTTTGAAAAGAAGAAATTCTATAGTCAAGATATTGGCAGAGAATACTCTTGCATTAAAAGTTTGATAGCTATCATTATTGGTGCTATGCCACGATTTTGTTAGCTGCTTGAGTCAGAATAAGATAATTTCAAAATTTAAGGAATTATGTAAGCATCAAATTGTAACTTTACTATCAAATATTTATATATAAGCAGTCAACCGTTTTGAAAAGATTCCATATACCAGAAAAGTAATGTCTTCCCTTTAGGGCTTCAGACTTACTTTAGGAAGTTTGATTGAAGCAATTAATGTTACATGGGAATATCTATGTTATATAGATTCAAGTTAGGAAGTCTTTGAGAAGAAATGAGGGATTGTTTCATTAAAAAGAAATTTAAAAAATGCAATTTGATGAAAGCAAAGTTTAAAGGTGAGGAAATTAGGAAGAAATGAGAAAGAAAGCTGTGATGCCCTAGGTAATAATCAGAAAAGAATAGATTGAACTATGTGTCTTAGAATTTCTCCAAAAATAGGAAATAATAATTTGCCTTTAAATTCAGTAAGTGGTTATCATTTCTATGGATTATAAAAAGCTCCTGAAATCACATGATTTATAGCCATATTACCTTTGAACTAATGTGAAAATTAGGATCTGGCCAATTGGCTAAAAATTCTGTCAAATAGACAATTAAGATAATAATCATAGTCAGCCCCTTAATAGCAAGCTGATTTTTTTTTTTTCTGCTGAAGCTAAAAAGATCACCGATTTAGTTTCCTACATCATGGCTCTGGTATCAGCCAAAATGCTCCATAGATTAGCTGTAAGAGGGTGAAAGGGAAGCACAGACATGTTGAAACAAGTTCACTTTGATGAAATATTTAGTTCTTCCATATGTATAAAGACTGTCCTTTAATTGCTAGCATATTTTTTCAAACAAAGGGAGAAGGATGGAGAAAGGAAAAGAGGAAAGAAGGAGAAAAGAAAAGAGTAAGAAGAAGGAAAGAAAGCAGGCTGGGTTTTCTCTCCAGGAGTAGGAATATCACAGAAAGCTTCTTGACTGTTTATTTTCTATGACCCATCCTTTTTAGCAATGTTCTTAGCTACACTGAGTTCAGCTGAGCTCAAACTGGAAGATCAGTCTTGTCCAGAATCTAATCAGTTTCAAGGTGTTCTACATTTAGACTATAACAGCAGAGAATAGCTAACAGATTCTCTTTCTATTTTAGTTCTGGATTTGGAATCTATCCTAACACTGTGTTTTCTCAGACCTCAGAAATTAGAGTTTTGGCCAGATCCATGAATTCTAGCAAAACTCTGAACAAATGGGCCTATGCTGTGGAATATTATGTGTATAGCAAGAATTTTTTAAAGCTTGTATTTTGAAAGCATGCTTTTTACATGCTAAAATTATAAATTTAAGGAATGTATAAATATCCATATTTATGTTTCTTTTTTTTTTTTTAAAGAGAGAGGGACAGAGAGAGTGAGAGAGAGAAAGAGAAATAATTTTTATTTAGTTTTTCACGTGGCTTTCGATGCTCTGAGACTTTGCTGTGTATGTGGTGCTGGGGTTTGAACTCGGGTCCTTGTGCATGCCAGGCAAGTGCTGTAACTGCTAAACCACCACTCCAGCCCCACATTTATGTTTCTTAAGAGTATATAATTTTGCAAAGAAAAATGAAAACAAAAGGAGCATTTTGTAGATCAAAACTCAGGTAACAGTAATCTGTACTTGCTTCTAAGCTATAAGATTTGATCATATTTACATATCAAAGGAAGCATTCCAGGATGAAAATTATATGTATAAGGGATGATTTGAATTAAATACATTGTAAAAACTAAGAGTCTATTATAAATGTACTTTTAATTCATTTAGAGCACAAATTTAAACCAAAATAAATACTTACAAAACTTTATCTGGCCAAGAAAGGCCTAGATAAAACTGTTTTAATATTTTGAATATGTATAGTGTTTAAAATAATACTGGTTAAGAATTTAACATTTTAATTATGATTGTTATGAATACATTATTTTTCAAAGAATACATATTCTATTTTTCCTGTCAAAAAGCAAATATAGACTTGAAACAATTTTGTAGATAATTCAGTTTAAAGAGTTTTTATTAAAAAAACAGAATAATTGTGTTTAACTTCCTCACTTAATTTATTGCATAAGATAGAACTATTCAGAAAACACTTTGATTGCAAATACCTGAATTTTGCACTATGATTGTAAATATTCAGAAAGTAATTTTATTATACTATTCAGAAAACAAGTGCCTAGAAAATAGATAAAATTTTCCCACTGTGTTTCTTTCCACTGATTCCATTTTTCTCCATAACTTTTCATTTGATTGTTTTAACTAACATTAAAACATAAATATTGTTGTTCTAACTTTTTCAAATATAATATTCAAAATCAGAAATTTCTTGCGAGTCGATCCCCGGGGCTTGCACACTTGCATAAGCTGGGTAAATACTCTACGACTCACCTACAGCCCCAGTTTAGAATACTTTGTGTAAGTATTTTAATCTGCATTTTATGGAAAGGGATTGGGGGAAGCAAGTTTTATAAAATTATTTTAGGGTACTAAAATGCCAAGAAAATAATGAGTAGCAACAGGGTAAAAGAGAGAATTGTGTTTATATGGTCAATTTAGCTCATGTAATTAGAAACTCGGACCTGATTTACTTGTATTTTGGTAATTACTTAAATTTCTTTTCTGTTCTTTATTTTATTTTATGCTAAAGGAAATAGGCCCAATAAAAAAAGAAAGAAAGAAATAGGCCTAGATCATTTAGAGCAACATTATTCTAAATCAAACTAAATCAGAGGGAGTGATATTGGCCCCCCTAATATTGTTATATCATGTGCATGTATGTAACAACGAATTGCATCACTATTTAGAGTTATAATGCACCAATAAAAATGTGGAAAATCAGGTAATTGACAAATTATATTTGATTTGCTGTTCTCTATAACTTGCAGACCAAGAAATGAAGATCAGTTTGTCAAAAAAAAAAAAAAAAAACGTAGGTGGAAATACATGGGCAAATGAGGAGTAGTCTAGGAAAACTCTGAATTTTCATGTTTTTCTAAAAATTTGGAAGTAACAAAATTTTAAATGAGGCCCAAAAATGATATATAGGTGAGTAGTCTATGAGGTATAAAAAAATGCTTATTTTTGCTAAAATAATAAACTAACAAAAATGTGAATTGAAATAAAGAATAGTTTTATAAGACCAAGGGTATCAGTAAAGATGTGTATATTTAGTTTTAGATTTTTCTTTCTTTCTTCTTTTTTAAGAGAGTGAAAGAGTCAATTTTATTTATTTTTTCATCTAGTGTTTGTTTTTCCGATACTTAGTTGTGTTATGTGGTGCTGGGGTTTGAACCCTGGTCCTGGCACATGCCAGGAAAGTCCTTTACTGCTGAACCACCTCATCAGCCCCTAGTTTTCAATTTTTCTATAGACAATTTGCATTCTTTTTACAAAGAACTCTCCAAATAGTATAAGTTGGAAATATTGATTGTACTTTTGTCAATTATAAGAGACAGAGAATAGTGTTCTACCATATGTGCTTTTTACATATCTTTGATGGTTGGGTTTAAATTACAAACCTGCATAAATACAAATCTAAAATATACATTTTGTGATATATTTTAATCAATGATTAAAGTATTTATTTTTTTTTGAGCAACCTTACAAGATTTTAACAAAATAATATAAAATGTGTATAAAATGTATATATATTCTGGATATTTCAATTATCCCCAGGAGTGCCCCCCGCAATTACCCTCCTTTATCCCTCCCTTCCCCTTCCCATTATAACTCTAAAAAAGTTTTAGATTGTAAAGCATTACATCTTATCTGGATTTAACTCATGTTACTAGACCTCTGGAAAGCAGTATGGAGAATCCTTAAAAAAATTAGGGATGACTCCACCATATGACCCTGCTATTCCACTCCTGGGTATCTTTCCAGGGGACTTTGAATCAGCACATTACAGTGACACAGCAGTATCGATATTCATAGCAGCACAATTTACTATTGCTAGGCTATGGAAACAACCCTGGTGTCCCTCACTGGAAGAATGGATCCAAAAACTGTGGTACATTTATACCATGGAATATTACACAGCAATTAGAAACAATGATATTGCAGCCTTCGAGGGTAAATGGATGGTTATGGAAGAGATCATGATGAGTAAAATCAGCTTAACCCAGA
>PVKS010013381.1:0-25150 GCA_004027875.1 Aplodontia rufa | reverse complement strand
ATTTGTTTTTTAATTTTATTAATTTATTTATTTAGGAACTAAGGATTGAATCCAGGGGCACTTTACCACTGAATTACAGTATCTCCAGTTCTTTTTTTAATTTTCTTTTTGAGACAGGGCCTCACTATGTTGTCACAGCTGACTTCAAACTTGCCATCTTCCTGCTTCAGCCTCCTGAGTCTCTGGGAATATAGGTGTGTACCACTGTGCCTAGCTAAAATGTTTTTAGAAACTGATAAATGTGCTTTCAAACTAATACGTTTAATTTAAATTTTATTTTGCTTTTATTCTGTTTCTAAAAGTTGCTATGATCAATATTTGTCTATCTGTAGAGACTATGACATTCCATGATGAGTAATGTTCAAGTTGAGTCATAATGATAGTCTGTTATATTAAAATCAAGAGTGACTGTAGGAAAGTAGTCATTTTTGCAAACATCCTGCTGTGTGATGTGGGAGTGGAGGAATCATGTCATAAATAATAATCTCAGATCCTTAAGCCTTAAGTATCTGTCCATTCACATAAATAATATAAAAATAAGTTCATTGTGTTTATTTATGCTTTTTCTTTCAGTTTCCTTTCTTTTTGATTAAAGTTTTAGGAAATATTGTGAAAATAAAGGTTGTTTAGATTTAAAAGCACAGAATTTAATATAATTCCTACCTTTTTTTTTTCTTTCTTTTTGGTACAGAGGATCAAACCTGGGATTTTTAACCTGAGCCACATCCCCAGCCCTTTTTATATTTTATATGTATTTTATATATATTTTATATTGTGAAGTTGCTGAGGCTGGCTTTGAACTCTTGATCGGAGATTACAGGTGTGTGCCACCAGGCTGGCATTACTAAGATGCTTTTTAAAGACAGCCTTGGGGCTGACAATATAGCTCAGTGGTAGAGCACACACTTTGCATGAGCAAGGCCCTGAGCCAAACCCCAGCACCAAAATGCAGGAAAGCAGGGAGGCAGGAAATGAGAAGGAAGAGAAGGGGAGAAGGGAAGAGGGAAGGGAAGGACTATAGATACAACCCAGTGGTCGTGTCTTAGCACGTGCAAGGCCCAGGGTTCAACCCCCAGCATGGCAATAAAAATACAAATTCAAATTTAAATGTAAAAAAGCCATTCCAAAGAATTGTCATCAGAACCTCACTCATGATTACATGTTATGCATATTTTAAAATAATCATTCCAACTAAATAAAATATAATTGGAGAGTAGCTTATACTACTTTATATATTATAATAATATTGTGCAGTCCTTTGAATGAAAATAGTTGTTACTCTCGTTTTTTCTTAAAGATAGTTGATTAGTTATGCAGTTGACTATTTGGTTAAGTATTAGAGTTTATCTTTCATTTCAAGTGCAATATCAATTTTTCTAAAAATAAACTTGATTATAACAAGATTTATTGAAAAGAAATACTAATAAATAGTTTAGGTGGGCTTTGTCCAGAGGTAATCTATTTTCTTTCTATAAGACCTTTATTTATTTATTTTCATGGTTCTGGGGATTGAACCCAAGGCTTTGCACATGCCAGACGTGCACTCTACCACTGAGCTACCTCCCCTCTCTTCTCTTAATAGGCAGATTTCATAACTTTATTTTAAAGGTTTTTTTTTTTAATCTTAATAACTGTAAGGATCACTGTAAAGTTATATAAATAAGGGGGCTGGAGCGGTGGCTCAGCGGTTTTGGCGCTGGCAAGCACGAGGACCCGGGTTCAAACCCCAGCACCATGTACACAACTGAGTGTTGGAGCAACTAAAGCCATGTGAAAAACTAAATAAAGTTGTTTCTTTCTCTGTCTCTCTCACTGTCCCTCTCTCTTAAAAAAAAAATTATATAAATAAGTCACAGTGTTTTTTTAAAAGTGTACTTGTGGTCATGAGATTTACAATATGGGTTATAACAAAAGTAACATGAACTGTTACTTCTTTACTTTTTTACTTTTCTATTCTTATATTTGGCAAATGCCTGGTACATAAGTGGTCAGAAGTATCTGTTGAAGGAATGAAGGTAATACACAGCATAGAGAGGAGGCGGCAAGGGTCAGACCCTCTCCCCTCAAATCCAGGACTTGGACTCAAGATTCATTTTCTCTCAGTCTCCTTTTCCTCAAGCGTACAGTGGAAATAGTAATGGTGTCTTTTTCATATGGCTCTTGAAAAGCATTCAGAGCTAAGGCACATGTTCCATGCTTGCAGTTACAACCAAATAACAGAATTCTGTGATTGTGAATTTTGTTGTTACTAGTGTAGATTTTTTTTCATTTAAATCAACAGCTGTTGTGCATGTGATGTAACCATTTGAGGATCACAAGTACTTAAGTCCCTATTTAGAAAATTAAAATAAAAACCTTCTGGGCTGCCCGTCACTTCTTTACTTTCAGGAACTTTAAAGGAATCTTTAAGTGCACTTATAAAAACAAGTCATATTATACCCTCAAAGGCTTTGATAATTTCCTTACCCCTTCATTTCCTGAATCCCCTACCCACCCCAGGAACCTGACTCCACCAGTGCCCACTCTGATAAATCTATCCTCTCAGTCCCTCTCTTCCCACTGGATCTTACTCTAGTTTTTCCCCAAATATTTCCTATGGTTGGCAACTCTTTACAAAGCCTTAGGAGCAAAAGCAAAATTCCTTCACACTTTCCTCTGGAGTCTCCCTTATCTGGTTTCCAGAGTTGCTGTTCCACATACTAGTGAGCGACCTGTAACTTATGATCCTTTTAAATCTACTTGAAACATCTTCTACAAAGCACCACGTGCCCCATAAGGCATAGAGAAGATCAAAACATTTAAACCCAGTAAGAACCTTCACTCATAATGGAATGAAGAACACACTGTTTGGAAAGTGGAGGTTTAAGCTCTATGACTCCAAAATATTGAACAGTTCAACAAGTATTGCCAAGTGCTACAGTCATGTAATGGCACACCACCAAGGTAGAGTATCGCCACAACCCCGATAAGTTTCTCTATTTCCTTTGTACTTGTATCTGCCCCACCACTGATCCCAGGAAACCATTGATCTACTTTGTCTCATCACGATGTTGCTTTTCCTAGAAGATACAAATGGAATCATGGAGCATGTAGTGTTTTGTGTCTGGTTTCTTTTACTTAGCCTAATGATTCTGAGTATTGATCCTGTTGCCTTACTAAACATTACTAGTAGTATTCCATGGTATGGATATACCCCAGTTTGTTTTTTTATTCACCAGTTGATGGACAAACATATGGGTTGCTTCCAGTTGTTTGTTTGTTGCAATTATGAATAAAGTCTATAAAGATTTGTGTGCTGGTTTGGTATAGCCATATTTTTATTTCTCTGGAAAACATTCTGAGGTGTGGAATTTCTGGGTTATATACATGGACATTTAACTTTATAAGCTACCAAACCATTTTCCATAGTAACTACATTTCTGCCAGTATTTTATAGGAGTTTCAGTTGCTTCACAACTTATTCTCCATGTGGTATTATCAGTTATTTTTACTCTGCATTTTTTTGGGGTGGGAGACAAGGTTTTACTGTGTAGCCTATGCTAGTCTCTAGCTCGTGGGCTCAAGCAGCACTCCCACGGCAGACTCCTGAGTAGCTGGGACTTTAGGCAGGTAACACCCCTCCAGAGTTGCTTTAGACATTTAATATGTATATAATGGCATGTTACTATGGGGTTTTGTTTTTTTTTTAAAGAAAGAGGTCCAGTGAAAGAGAGAGAAGAGAGAATCAATTTTATTTAGTTTTTCATGTAGCTTTTGTTGCTCCAACACTTCTTTGTGTACATGGTGCTGGGGTTCAAACCCACATCCCCCTGCATGCCAGGCAAGTGCTGAAATCACTGAGCCACTGCTCCATCCCTTGTTACTGTGTTTTTGTTTTTTCCCTAATGACTTTCCCTCTTTTCTCTGTGCCTATTTGCCATCCATAATCTTTATTAGTGAAGTGTGTATTCAAATCTTTTGTCCATTTTTACAGGCTTACTTGCTTTCTTATTACTGAATTAGGTGTTCTTTACATATTCCAGATATGTCTTTTATCTGGTCTGTTTTTACAAATGTTTTTGTGAATACATTTGTATTTTCGTTTTTAGGGTCTGTTAAAGAGCAAAAATTTTAATTTTGATTAAGTCCAGTTTTTTATAGATTATGCTTTTGATATTACATCTAAAATTTTTCTCTATCCATGGTCACAAAGATTTTCTCTGTCTCTTATTCTAAAAGTTTTATAGTTATAGATTTTATATTTATGTTTGTGATCTACTTTAAGTCAACTTTTATATGTGGGTGTGTTTGCATATGAATATTCAATTATTTTGTCTATTTTTTTTTAATCTCATCTGGATTGAATCACATTTTTACTTTTGGCAAACACCAATTGGCCATATATAAGTGGGTCTGTTTCTGGATCTTCTGTTCTGTCCCATTGGTCTTTGTGTCATCTGACATATCACATAGTCTTGACAACTGTAGATTCAGTCTTAAACCCAGGTAGTACGAGTCTTCTAATTTGTTTTTCTTTCTCAAAGGTATTTTGGTAATTTCATTTTGTTACTTTTTCCACATAAATTTTAGAATCAGCCTATTGATCTATAAAAAAAAGAAAAAAGCCTACTGGAATCTTGATTGGGATCACAATGTATTAATCAATTTGGAGAAGAAATGACAACAGTGTTGAGTTTTCTAATCCATGAACATGGCATATCTCTATTTTTATTTGCATATTCTTTGAGTTATCTCATCAACATTTTGTAGTTGAGCACACAGATTTTATACGTATTTTATTGGATTTATATCTAAATAATGCTTTTTTGTGCCCTCTGAAATATAAATTTTTCATTTTAATTTCTTCATTGTGAATATATAAAGCAATTACTTTGTTTTGTATATTGATCTTATATCTTATAATCGTGCTGAAACTCACTTATTAGCTCTAGTAGTGTTTTTAGAGTCTTTGGGACTTTTCTGTGCAGCAATCATGTCTTCTATAAATAGAAATAGTGTTATTTCCTCCTTTCCAATATGTATGCCTTTTAATTTATTTTTCATGCCTTATTACACTGACTAGCACTTCCAATATGCTGTTGAATGGGAATGGAGAAAGTGGACGTGGACATACTTGCCTTCTTCTATTATCCAAATTATATGCCTATTTTCAAGTTTAGGGCCATAAATGCAAAAAATGTTAACCACATTTGACTTTTGCTGTAATTTTTTTTTTACTTTGTAAAGTGGGTTATTTGGTTCACTGCTCTGAATAATATTAAATATCATTTATAATTAAAGTAAAGAACATGCTAAACATGATATTAAAATACATTTCAAGAAAATTAATTGTAATTTCTTTTAAAATAGTGAACCAGCCTCCTAGTATTTACCATAAGCTGTATTTTTTTTAATAAAAAAGGGACAATGAGAGAGAGAGAGAGAGAGAGAGAAAGGTAATCAATTTTATTTAGTTTTTCACTTGGCTTTTGGTTCTCTGAGACTTCAAGCACCTTTATTGTGGGGCTAGAGCAGTGGCTCAGCAGTTTCAGTGCTTTCCTGGCAAGCACGAGAACACAAGTTCAAACCCCAGCAACACATACACAACTAAGTGTTGGAGCAACTAAAGCGATGTGAAAAACTAAATAAAGTTGTTTCTCTCTTTCTCTGTCTCTCTCACTGTCCCTCTCTCTCTAAATAAATAAATAAATAAATAATTTAAAAAAAAACTTTATTGTGTACGTAGTGCTAGGGTTCAAACTCACATACTCATGGATGCCAGGCAAGCACCTCAACCTCTGAGCCACTGCTCCATCCCATAAGCTTTCTTCTTTCACTGACCATATGTAGAAAAAGGAACAGATAAACATTTCCCACATCTAACTCAGTCCAGGCCCTGTTTCTGATCTGTACTGTGAATATGGAGATATGGGGAAAAAATAGCAAATCATAACAATCTTAACCAAAAAATTAAGTTTGCTGTGTGCAGTGGTGCACACCTGTAATTCCAGGGACTTGGGAGGCTGAGGCAGGGGGATCAAAAGTTCAAAGTCAGCCTCAGCAACTTAGTGAGGCACTAAGCAAATTAGTGATACTCTGTCTCTAAATAAATAAATAAATAAATGAGTACATACGTACATACCAAAATTTTAAAAAGGGCTGGGGATGTGACTCAGGGGTTAAGCACCCTTGGGTTTCATACATGGGAAAGAAAGGAAGGAAGGAAGGAAGGAAGGAAGGAAGGAAGGAAGGAAGGAAGGAAGGAAGGAAGGGAGGGAGGGAAATACCATAAACAGGCATTTAATGCTTTAGTTTGTTTCATGGGATAAATAATATTCCAGACTGTAGACTATAAGTTATGCATTAAGATATGCATCTTCTGAACAATTTTCCAAGGTAAACAGTATTATTTCTGTTTCACAAATGAGGAAACCGAGGTTAAGGGTTTCAGTCTCTTACGTGAGGTAATATAGCAAGGTGACTTTATTTATTTTTTTTATTAGATGTACATGGAGTTATAATTGAGAGGGAGAAATTATCAAACATTCAAGAACAAATGTATATATACTTAGTTATCCAGGGCTAATGCCATGTCATGGATGCCCAGCTTAGGGCAAGGTGACTTTATATTGTGGTGACTTAGCTTAACTGGAATCGTGTGTCCCAGGTTTTCCGTCTTGTGTCTCCTGTTTAGAGCACATGAGGAATCTGTGGGAGATCTGGAATGAGGAAATGAAGCAGCTACCATCACATTCAACTCTGATCTCCTTGCTCATTCATTTTGGTGGAGTGAGGCAGCAGCTGGGGTCACAGCCCCCTCAGCTCCTGTCCATCTTCCACTTTGGGTTCTCTCAATCCTGGGCCAGGTTAAGGACAAGGAGAGACAGTGTCGAGTCCCACACTGTGTTACTCTGAGTGGGTGCACTTGCTTCGGCCACCTTGGGCCCAGCTCTCCCTGCCAACAGCCCCCCTATTTATCTTCAGCAGCTTGAGGCCCACCAGCACAGGCAACAGCACCCTTTCCAGGCTCCCAGCCATGTTTCCAGATGAGTGACTTCATCTGCTCTCCAACTATCTTCTCCTTTATAGACCTCTGCTATCTCATCTCCCATAACATATGAAGTCGAATTCCCATAATGAATCCCTTATTCCAAATTCTAGTAATTCTACTTCTTAGATTGAACTATTAGCTGATTCATACAGCAAGCAAGTTGCTGAGTAGCTTCCCAAGCCCAGATCTGTCTGATTTCAAATCTCATATTCATCTTTCTTTTATATTGAAGAAAAGCAAGATTTACACTGCTCTGTTGGGTGATGCTCATTATCAAATTTGGCTGATTGTTATAAATGGTATAATCACTTGTTTGTTATTGTGCTCTAAGTGGTAGTTTTCACAGCATTGCAGCAGTTAGAACCTCCTTTTTATTTCCTAACACATCTTTTTTTTTTTTTTGATACTGGGTATTGAACCCAGGGGTGCTTAACAACTGAGCAACATCCTCAGCCCTTTTAATTTTTTATTTTGAGGCAGAATTTCACTAAATTGCTTAGAGTCTCACTAGTTGCTGAGGCTGACTTTGAACTTGAGATCCTCCTGCCTCAGCCTCCAAAACTACTGGGATTACAGGCATAGTAATTGTTGTTTGATTTTTGTTATTATGGCCTAGTTCCCCTGAGGCATGCTAGAAGATAGTCACAGGTTGCTTAACACAGGGATACATTCTAAGAAATGTGCTATTAGGTTATATCGTTGTTGTATAAGCATCATAGACTGTACATGAACTATCATGATGACAATGTCACTATGAGATATAATCTTATGGGACATTGTACGTGCAATTCATCATTGTCATGTGGCTCATGCCTATGTATGCAGATGTTCCTCAACTTACGATGATATTATGTCCCAATAAGTCCATAGGAAGTTGAAAACATCATCTGAAGTATGATACTGTAACTAGACAACCCACAGAATTTAATTTTATGTGCTCTCACCAATGATTTTGGGGTCTGTAGGTCCTGCTACATAATAAATGAGATATTCTTTAAAAAATAATGAGAAATCCCTGGCATTTTGTCCTCAACATAAGCTGAGAACTTAGACTTTGAGATTGACCACTGTGGTTCTTTAAGTTATCCAACCAGAGGAAGCACCTACCCCAGCCCACAGTGTTTGACTTCCTCTTGCCTTTCAGGCTGCTTCTTGGGAATGGGCCTTGGATTCATGAATGCCTTGTCTTAAATAGCACTTCATGCCAGGTAGCTATGACAATGTAGTCAACAGTGACATATAATACCAAAGTCCCAGCTAGGCACTTCGTCGTATGACCACCTCCACCCTCCACCGAGTGCTGAAGAAACAACAACAAATGAAATGCACATAGGTTCATGTTTGTTAAAGGCTCCATTCGTATCGAGGCCCTTCTGTTATGACAATGGATGTGCAGATACATTGCAAGTAATTAAATCATAGGAAGAGTGATTTTACATAATTTCTAATATTTTATTTTTAGTGTTGTTTAAGAGATCTGATCTTGGAGTTAGAAATATCTTTTTTGGTTTAAATTTTAGATCCATAATCTGCTTGTTACATGATCCCAAACTAATAACTCAGTCACGTTGAGCCTCAGTATCTTCATCTGTTAAAATGGGGACAATATTTCATTGTCAGGTGAAGCTATCATGAGAATTAAATAAAATAATCTGCAAAGTGCTTGGTGGTACATATTAAGAACTCAGTGGTCATTGAGCTTCTATTTCCTGAGTGAAACATCATGAGAATGTGGAAAGCATCCCATCTCATGGGGAGGACGTTGACAAAGGACCATAAAATTGTCATAATTAAAAAGTAACACGCAGGAGCTGGAGCCGTGGCTCAGTGGTACAGGGCTTGCATGGAATGTGTGAGGACCCAGCACCACGTACACAAATAAATAAAGTAAAAACAAACAAACAAACAACAAAAAGATGAAAAAAATCAACACTCTGTCTTTAAAAGCAACAACAATAACAACAAAAATAAAAGGCACACACAGCTGGGCAGGTGGCACAGGCTTGTGATCCCAGCTACCTGGGAGGCTGAGGCAAGATTTAACGAGATCCTGCCTCAAAATTAACAAGAAAAAAGGGATTGGAGATGTAGCTCATTAGCAGAGCACCTGGGCTCAACCTCCAGTACCAAAAAAAATAAAAAGGTCAAGTGCATTGATTCTCAGTGTCAAATACAGAACAGCTGGTGTACAGGTACTATATCTTATATATCCTTACTTACTATATCCCTATACAGTACTGTACCCCATAGAGAGCAGGGCAAAAATCAGGTACTGGAGAAATATTTTATTGAATAAACAATGTTTTTTTCTGATCTTGCTTCTGAATTCTAGAGATGTCTTTTTTTTTTTTTTTTTTTTTTTTTTTTGGTCTGGTCCAGCTCCCAAAGCCCTATACAATAATACACTCTCAATAAAAATCCCAGCAGGCTTCTTTTTTCCCCTTCGGTATGAATTGAGATGATTCTAAAATAGATATAGAAATGCAAAGGATGGATATCCAACATAATGGCGAAGGACAAGGCGGGAGGGCTTTCTGTGCCATATGCTAGGACATACATCATAAAGCCACAGCAATTAAGACAATGTGCTGCCCACGCACAGGTAGGCAACCAGCCACATGTAACAGAAAAAAGAATCCAGCAACAGACCTATACACACATAATTGCCTGACTCAAGATAGAGGTGACATTGTAGGACAATGAGGGAAACACTCATGCAGCTTCAGTTAGATATCTATATGGAAAAAAGAATTACCTTAGCTCTTATCTCACACCTTCCACAAAAATAAATTCCAGATAGATTACAAATGAAAGGTAAAACAATAGTGTCCTTCAGAGGAAAACACTGGAAGAATCTTTATGACATTGGGATAGGTGAGGATGGCTTACCCACAATGTAAATAGGATAACCACAAAAGAAAAAAAATGCTTTAATAGGACAAAATTGAAAACTTAAGATTTCTGTTCATTAAAAGACACTGTCAAGGGGCTAGAGTGGTGGCTCAATGGTTATGGTGCTTGCCCGGCATGCATGAGTACCCGGGTTCAAAACCCCGCACCAAGTACACAGTGAAGTCTCAGAACAACAAAAGTCATGTGAAAAACTAAATAATAAAATTGATTCTCTCTCTCTCTCTTTCTCTCTCTCTCTCTGTGTCCCTCTTTCTTAAAAAAAAAAAAAGAATTTATCCAGACCTTATGAAAACTTCTATCAATCAAGAAAAAGGCAGAATGCCAATAGCAAAATGAACAAAAGACTTGCATAGAATTTTCTTTTTTTAAAAGAGAGAGGGACAATGAGAGAGAGAGAGAGAATCAATTTTTATTTAGTTTTTCACATGGCTTTCATTGCTCGAGATTTTGTTGTGTACGTGGTGCTGGGGTTTGAACTCGCATCCTCATGCATGCCACGGAAGCACTGTAACCACAGAGCCACCACTCCAGCCCTGACTTAAATAGACTTTAATAAAATATGGTATAAAATGTCCAATAAACCTATAAAAAAGGTGTTCAAATTCATTAGACAATAGAAAAGTGCAAATTAAAATCACATGGGTTCTACCAAACATCTAGAAAAAGATTAGAATCAATACTTTTAAAGCTCTTCCAGAAAAAGAGAAAGAAACAGAAGAGGATATACTAGCTCATTGTATGAGGCCAGGATCACTCTGATACTAAAGTTGGATAAAGATACCACAAGAAAGGAAAGCTGCAGACCAATATTCCTTTATGAATGCTGATGCAAAACTCCTTGACAAAATGTTATTAAATCAAATCCAAAACATATTAAAAGGATTATACACTATGATCAAGCAGGATTCAAATCTGGAATGCAAAAGTGGTTCAACGTATAAAAACACATGGTCATTCTAATTGATATAAAAAAGGCATTTGATAAAATCCAACACCCTTGTGTGAATAAAACATTCAGAAGGGAACTTCTTTAAAATAATAAGGGGCATTTGTGAAAAACATCACACTCAGTAGTGAGAGACTGAAAGCTTTTTCCCAAGATCAGTAACAAGACATGGATGTACATTTTATCCACTCTGTTTAACAGTGTGCTTTCAGTTCTAGCCAGAGAAATTAGGCAAAACGCTAACAGAAAGGGAAAAAAGACATCTAAGTTGGAAAAGATGGAAGGAAATAAAACTATCTGTCAATAGAGGACATGATCTTACGCATAGAAAAATCTTGAAGACTGCAAAAACAAATGAACAAACAATCCAACCTCACTACTGGAGTTAATGAACAGTAAAGTAGCAAAGTTTAAGATTAATACTAAAAAAAATTGTTTTTCTATATACAAACAACAAACAACCCAATAAGGAATTTTTTAAATTCTATTTTCAAAAGCATCCAAAAGAATAAAAATCTAGGAATAAACTTATCCAAGGAGGTGAAAAACTTGTACTCTAAACCCTACAAAGAATTACTGAAAGAAATTAAAGGTCTAAATGAACAGAAAGACATTATGCCTTTGCAAAATAGAAAACTTTATAATATTAACTGGTCAATCCTTCCCAAAGTTACCCACAGATTCTGCAAAATCCTTGCCAATATCCCAATGAATGTTTTTCCCCAGAAACGATAAAGTCCAGTCTCAAATTCAAATGGATTGCAAGGGACTCTGAATTGAAAAAAATAACAATTAAAAAAAAACACAGTTGGAGGACTCACACTTCCTGCAATCCTGCAATTTCACACTGCAAAGCTATGATAATCAACACTGTGTGGATCTGATGTAAGATAGACATATAGAATATTCTAATAGAATTGAGAGTTCAGAAATGAATCCATACATCCATAACCGATTGATTTTCAACAAGTGTGCCAAGATTTTCAATGAGAAAAAGATACTCTTATTTCAACAAATGGTGCCGAGACAACTGGGTATACAAGTGCAAAATAATGAAGTTGAAAACCTACCTCACAACATATCCAAAAATTAACTCAAAGTGAATCAATATCTATGACATCAACTTTTTAAGATTCTACGAGTGGGCTGGAGCGGTGTCTCAGCAGTTGGAGCACTTGCCTGGCATGCATAAGGACTTAGGTTTGAACCCCAGTACCACGTACATAGTTAAGTGTCAGAAAAACTAAAACCAGATGGAAAAGTAATTAAAATGGATTCTCTCCTCCTATCTCTCTATCTTAAAACAAAACCAAGCAAACAAACAAAATACAACAACAACAATAAAAATCTCTACGTGTGGTTCCATGCAGTATTTATCTTTCTGTGCCAACTTATTTCATTTAACATTAAATCCTTCAGACCCATCCATGTTGTCACAAATGACAGGATCTTGTGCTTTTTTATGGTCAAAGAGTATTCCATTGTGTATATCCACACACATGTCTTTAAACATTTGTTTGTTGATGGATACCTCGGTTGATTCCATACCCTGCTATTGCAAACAGTGATGTGAAATGTGGAAGGTCAGATATCTCTTTGACAGGCTGATTTCATTTCTTCTGCATATGTACTCAGTAGTGGGATTGCTGGATTGTGCAATTATTATGTGTCAATCAATAGAATAAAATAATGGGCCAGCCTAGTGGCACATACCTGTAATCCCAGCTCCTTGGGAGGCAGTTAGAAGGATTGCATGTTCAAGGCCAGAATGGGCAATTTAGCTAGATCCTTGTCTCAAAACAAAATAAAAAGGGCTAGGAAAGTAGCTCAGTGGTAAAGTCTCTGGGTTAAATCCCTGGTAATGGAAAAAGAAGAAGGAGCAGGAAAAATGGATCAACAATCTGAACAAAACAGCTAAAATTGAAAACTCTTGGAAGAAGACATGGGATAAATGTTTATGATTTAGGGTTTGAAAATAGATTTTTTTTAAAGAGAGAAGGACAATGAGAGAGAAAGAGAGAGAAACAGAATCAATTTTTTATTGAGTTTTTCACATGGCTTTCGTTGCTCTGACACTTAGCTGTGTATGTGGGTGCTGGGGTTTGAACCCATGCCCTCACATATGCCAGGCAAGCGCCATAACTGCCGAGCTATCGATCCAGCCCGCAATAATAGATTCTTAGAAATGACGCTCAAAGCATAAGCAAAAAAAGAAAACAGAAAAATTGGGCTTCAGCAAAATTAAAAACTTGTGCTAGCGTCAAAGGGCATCATTAAGAAAGTGAAAGACCATGTAAAGAATGGGAGAAAACATTTAAAAATAATCATATATCTGATAAGGTATGCAGAATACACAAATAATTTTTTATAACTCAACAACAACAAAAAATAATAATCCAATTATAATATAGGCAAAAGACTGAAGACATTTTTTCAAAGAAGATACACAAATAGCCAATGAGAATATGAGGAGATATTTAACATCATTAGCTCTTAGGACAAATGAGAAAATTAAAACAACATGTTCTAGGCACAGTTGTGCACATCTGTAATCCCAGTTACTCACAAGGCTGAGGCAAGAGGATCACAAGTCTGAGGCTAGCCTTAGTGAGACTCTGTTTCAAAATAAAAAATAAAAAGGGCTGGGGGTTTAGCTCAATGGCCTATGCCTCTGGGCTCAATCACCAGTACCACAAAAACAAAACAAAAAACAAACAGAAAAAAAGAATAACCTGTTATTTGGGAGAAATTGGAATGCAGATATATTGCGGTTAGTAAGGTAAAATGGTTCAGTCACCATGGAAAATGGCTCAGGGGCATGAAATAAGGAGTACTGTTTAATGGAGTTAATGAGTTTTTCCTTTTGGGATGAAAAATGTTTTGAGTTAGATAGAGGTGGTAGTAGTACAATATTGTGAATGGACTAAATGCTGCTTAATTGCTCACTTTTGCAGTGGATTGATTACGTTATGTGAATTTCACCTAAAATGGGAAAAAATATAATACCAAGTGTTGGCAGGAATGTAGAGCAAGAGTAGCTCTTATGAACTGGTGATAGCTATACATACTGGTTATAATTACTTGGGGAAAATGGCAATATCTACTCCAGTTGAACTATATGCATATCCTCGAACTCAGGAAATCTGCTCTTTCACAAACACCCAAAAGAAATGCATACATAAGTAAATTAAAAGGCGAATACTAGCCAATTGCCTGTCTGCATTAGGTAAGCAAATGGAATATTATACAGCAGCTACAATGAATATATTGCAAACCTGCAACAATACGTACAAGTCTTGTGAAAATAATGTTGAGTGGGAAAACATCCAGACACAAAGGAATACATGCTGTATGGTTCCATTTATGTGAAGTTCAGAAAGTAGTTGTGGCTAATCTATGCTGTTGGAAATCAGAACCGTGGTTACTTTTGAGGAGGCACTGGAAGGAAGCAGAACTTTCTGGGATGTAAGTCTGTTGTTATTTTTTGCGGCGATTTTAGTTTGTCAAAGTTTATAGTTTTATACTTATGCACCTTTTTCTGTATATATTATTATTTAATGAAAAAATTAAAACTATTTTTATGGATAAGTTTTGGATAATAGAGGAAACCTACTTCTGAAGAGTTTGGGGGTATAAATCAAGATTTCCTTACCTATAAAAATTTTATAAATCCAGAGCAACTAAGATTGTACAGTAGTAATGTTCCTTGCCTTCTTTGGTGGTTACCATAGCCATGGGGAGACTTCCGCTCGAGATTTCGATTCCTATTTTGAAAAAAAGCATTATTTCATTTGCTTATGCTGCAGTACAGAATTTGGAGAGGACCTTAAAACTAAGACTATTCTCTATAAAATAAAGGAATACAGAATTCTTTGCTGGAAAGACAGGCTATCCAATTCCTAATTAAGAAAAACCACAGAGCAGTAACATAAGCAAGTATAACATAATACCACATAAGTTATATATGTAAAATATAATTAAGTAACATAAGTAAATTAGTAAAATAAGTCACATATTTCACTCTCTCTTCATATTAACACTCTGTTTTTTTTTTTTAAAGAGAAAGAGAGAAACAACTTTATTGAGATTTTCACATGGCTTTAGTTGCTCCACCACTTAGTTGTGTACGTGGTGCTGGGATTTGAACCCAGGTCCTCGTGCTTACCAGGCAAGGGCCGAAACCGCTGAGCCACCACTCCAGCCCCATGTTAACACTCTTAAGGGATTTTGAATCTCACCCCTGCCTGCCCATCTTCATATTAATGTTCTAAACCATATAATTTTAGCATTTGAAGTTATTTTTAGGAAGAAAAATGTAAAATACTAATGAACTATACCTCTGGATTATCTTTTCCACAATAAAAAGTAGAACTCAGGCATGTCTGAGATCTAACAGATTAAGTTAGGAAATTCACTTTGATTTATTAGGACAAATTTCCTTAAGAATTATAAGCGACATTAAAATACAGAGGTGAATGAACTTAAGGAATTTAAGAACAAATGAGACACTTAAGAATTAATTTTATGATAGGGTCCCAATTCAACACACACGCACGTGCACACCCACACACACATATATATATATTTTTTTTTCTTGGTACTGGGGATTTAAACCTAGGGTACTTGGCCTCTAAGACACATCCCCAGCCCTTTTTATTTTTTCATTTTGAGACAGGGTCTCACTAAGCTGTTTATGGCCTTGTTAAATTGCTGAGGTTGGCCTTGAACTTGCAATCCTCTTGCCTCGATCTCCTGAATTGCATCTACATTTCTTTAAGGAAAGCTTTAATAGTCTTAAAGTGTAAAACTCAAACATTTTCTGCCCAGATATGCCACCAAACCATTTGTTTCAAAGGTCTAAGTTAGGTTTATACTTTTACAAAAAGTAAATTTAAGTTTCTTTCAAAATCTGTCAATTCTCTTGAATTCCAGTCCACTTATATTGAACAAGGCATGAATTGAAAAGCTCTTAGCCATAAGCGTGAGCCAGTCATTTTGATCTTCTCAGCTGGAATTCCTGTTCTGAACACCTACACTTGATGCACATACATAGCCCCTTGGCTGTCATCCCTGTGCCCATCTGCTGACATGGCTTGCTGCCCACTTAGAGTCTGGACTCCCGCCCTAGTGTGCAGGTGCCAGGGAACAACAGTTTGCACCAGCACCCTGTGTGAGGATGTCATTGTATTGCAGACCCAGTGCTGAGACTCAGTGTCCACTAATCTTGGAGTACCCTGTGCCGCCCTTTATTGGATCTAGTTTCCCATTATCTGCTTTTGACAGGTGACATATGAAGCAAAGTGGAGGCTGGGGAAAGGAGGTTGAGGGAAGTGAATTTTCTGTTTTTAATGTCTTAAAACCTGCAGGTTAATTTCACTGGGGCAGCCACCCTGGCAAGCCACAAAGATCATCATAAGGAGTGCTGAGCAGCAGGGACATTTCTACTCCTTTTGCGAGAACAACCATAACAGATTGTTTGGAGCTGTGGCTCAGTGGTTAGGGCGCTTGCATGGCATGCGTGAGCATGAGGGTTCGAACCCCAGCACCAGGTACACAACGAAGTGTTGGCGGAATGAAAGTCACAAGAAAAACTAAATAAAGTTGATTCTGTCTTTCTCCTTCTCTCTCCCACTGTCCCTCTCTCTTTAAAAAAAAACAAAAAACAAAAATCATAGCAGATGACGAGACATAAAAGACTGTACTTACTCCTTTAAATTACCCAAAGTCCAAAAGGCTAAACTTACTTTTTCCTTTTTCTTTTATTTCCCCCAAAAGTTTGTTTGTGATGCCTCTTCATATTGGGCTTGGAAAAACAAGATATTTTCTGGGTGTTTCTAGGCTCTAGAGAAACTAGTACTTATCTTAATGTGGGTGAAATAGAAAAGATTAAAATCTATTATATAAGATCTGCCAAATTCTTCTAGGGCTGTTGTTCGTAGCTCAGTTACAAACATGAGGATTTGCAAACATAAGGTCCTTGAATATAAATGTCATGCTACTTCTTATATTATATTGTAGCTTGAAAATGCTAGGAGAATGTGATGGAATGTTAAGCACAAGGTTTTAAACCCCTGTGTAAGATGATTTAAAGTCAGATGCAGGGGGAGAAAGGCTAGAATCACACATTCGGAAGGAAGCATAATATCTATAAGGTCTGATGATTTATTCTTTGGTTCAGAAGAAAATGACTGTAGTCATGCAACCCAGGCATTCATCAGTCTTGCAAAACTCCAAGGATGTGGGTAAGGTGTCGTTCCATTAGAAGGACAAATGCTAAATAAGAGCATCAGCAGAAATCATGGAATCATTATAGTAGCTTTTCCACCTTAAAAAAAGATTGGAATAATTAGTATGACAGTAAGATTTAGAGGTTAGTTTGTTTTCTGCCAAATGATATGAATTATCTTCATTCTTATCACTGTTCTCACAAGTCAGAGCAAAAGAAGAAACCTACCGCTTTACCTTAAGCAACTAGTAAACATGTATTAAGCATCTACTTCATGCCTAGCATGTGTTAAACACTATGAGGGATTTAAAACTCAACATTAAATTCAGTGTTTATCAATAGAAGTTCATGATAAAATCATCCCTGAATTCAGCATCAGAAGAACCGGTTTTCTGGTCTTAGATATATCAATTGTTAGCTGTGAAAATGTCAAACTAATCAGTCACTCTTTTTGAACCTTCCTTTCCTTATCTGCAAAGTAGAAATAATGCCTGTCCTAATTCCTTTTTAATGTGGTTATTGTTGCAAACAAGTCTGGGTTAAAGCTCCAGGTGTGGTGGTGCACACCTGTAATCCCAGCAGCTCAGGAGGCAGATGCAGGAGGATCGGAAGTTCAAAGTCAGATTTAGCAACTAAGTAAGACTAAAAGCAACTCAGGAAGACTCTGTCTCAAAATAAAATATAAAGGGCTGTGAATGTGGTTGAGTACTCCTGAGTTCAGTCCCTGGTACAAAAAGAAACCTCTTTGATAATCATATGGTGCTATAAAAATAGGAGACATTATTTGTGTCTCTAGAAAAATCATCATCATCATCATCATCATCATTCTGCATTTCTGGGGAATTCTTTACCTTGTTATTTGGAAAATTTTGTTAATTTAGTTTTTTTTTTTTTTAATGCTGGGTCCAAATCCAGGGTCTCACGTGTGCCGGGCAAATGCTCCAGCACTTAGCTATACACCAGCCCTTTTGATCTCTAAGTTAAATGCAAGATACAAGTTGTAGAAAACCTTCAGTACTAGATTGGAAGTTTGGCTGATATCACTGAGGCAGTAAGAGTTATTCACAGTTTCTCAGGGAGTGACAAGCTATAGCTTAGTTGTTTTATCCAATTCATGTAATCTTTTTCACACTTAAAAAATCTTAGTTGGGGGGCTGGAGCAGTGGCTTAGCGGATATGGCACTTGCCAGGCATGCACGAGGATGTGGGTTTGAACCCCAGCAACATATACACAACAAAGTGTCAGAGCAACAAAAGCCACATGAAAAACTAAATAAAATTCTCTTTCTCTCTCTCTCTCACTGTCCCTCTCTCTCTTTATTTATTTTTTATTAGTGTATTATAGTTGTACATAATGATGGGACTTGTCACATATTCCTAGATGCACACAATACAGTAATCAATTTGGTCAGTATCCCCACCCCTGCACCTCTCTATCTCCCTCCTCCTGTCCCCCGATCCCTTGCCTCTCTTCTGAGTCCTATATTTTTCCTAAAAAACCCAAGTAAAATGTCCTAATTATTACACCTATGAAGAAAATTTTTATATACATGATTATAGTATATGCTTTGACATGCTTATAAATGTTAGAAATGTACCTTGCTTTACCTCAGTTCCAACATTTGCTCTTCTCCTCCCTTCCTATCATCCCTTGTTATTCTTCAATATATTTGATAATAGGATTAAACATTTATGTTTTTGTACAGGCATGCAGTATAGCTTGTTCAAATATCTTATGCATATCTTGCAACTGTATCTCATAAATATTAACATATTGCATTTTTGTTCTAGGGTTCTTATCCATGAGTTTATCTACCTTTCCCCCAAGCCTGGGTTTAGCTCCAGCCACCACAAGTGAGGGAAAACATTTGGCCTTTGACTCTCTGGGTTTGGCTAACTTCGCTCAGCACAGTTTCTTCCAATGCCATCCATTGACCTTCAATGGTTGCAATGTCTTTGTTTCTAATAGCTGAGTAGAATTCCATTGTGTATATATACACCAGAGCTTGTGGGTCCATTCATCCAGTGCTCTCTCTCTCTTAAAACAAACAAACAAACAAACAAACAAACAACTTAGGTGGCTTAGGCTTAATCAGAAGACTCCCATTTCATTATGAGTTTCCTGGGCAATTGTCACCGTCATCACCAGTGTACACACCATTCTGTGCTTTGATGATTACAACCACCCTAAATATATCATGGTTACTGTATTTATTGTTCCTATTTTAGCAAGACACCAGGCACAGAGACAGAATGTGATTTTCTGTAGGCTACACAGCTAGAAAGTGGAGGAGCTGGGATTTGAACCTGGGCTTTAGTCTGTGCTCTACAACAGATATTCAATAAAGTTCAATAAGCATTTCCTGAATGCCTAAAAGGTGACAGATATTGTGTTAGATATTGGGACCAAAATGAAGGGGAACTGGGCATGGTGGCACACACCTGAAATCCTAGCAACTTGGCTGAGACAGGAGGCTGCCAAGTTCAAGGTCAGCTTCAGCAACTTAATGAGACTCTGTGTTAAATTTTAAGAAACTTTAAAAAAGGCTAGGAGTATAGCTCAGTCACAGAGCATCCCCAAAGTCAATCTCTAGGGCCACTGAAAAAGAAAAAAAAAAGAGAAAGAAAAAAAAAAGGGCAGGGGAAGATGTGGGCTCTTAAGCAGGGTATCCTTGCTGGGCTCCACAGTGCTTGCCTACAATCACGGTGACTCAGGAGGCTGAGGCAGGAGGATCAAGTTCAAAGCCAGCCTCAGCCACTTAGTGAGGTCCGAAGCAACTTAGTGAGACCCTGTCTCAAAATAAAATAAAAAGAGCTGAGTTACGTGGCTCAATGGTATTTGCCTCAGAGGTTTAATTCCTGGTACTAAAAATAAAAATAAATAAAAACAAAAATCTATCTATCCTTCCTAAAAGCAACTTGCCCCTAGTTATTCACAAATTATCACCATTATTTATTCATTCAACATGTAATTTGAGTGCTTACTGTATGCTAGGCATTGTTCTAAGTGAACAAAACTGATAAAACTCTCAGCCTTCTTGCAATTTACATGCTAGGGTGGGGAGACAGACAATAAATCAAGAAGCAAGGGACTGAAGTGGTGACTCAGCAGATGGAGCCCTTGCCTGGCATGCACCAGGACCCAGCTTCAAACCCCAACAACACTACACAATGAAGTGTTGGAGAAACAAAAGTCAGTTTAAAAAAAAAAAACTAAATGAAATTGATTATCTCTCACACTCTCTTTTAAAAAATAAAAATAAATAAATCAAGAAGTTAAAATATACATCATGGGGCTGGAGCTGTGGCTCAGCGGTCACAGCGCTTGACTGGCATGTGCAAGGATGCAGGTTCGAACCCCAGCACCACAACAAAGTGTCAGAGCAAGGAAGGCCACATGAAAAACTAAATAAAATTGATTCTCTCTCTCTCTCTCTCTCTCTCACTGTCCCTCTTTCTTTAAAATATACATACATATATACGTCAAGTGAACAGTGCTGTAGAAGGTAAGTAGAGATGAGAGATACAAAGTGTTGGGATAAAGGTGGGAGTTGCAGATTTAAATAAGTTTATCAGGTAAAGACTTACTGAGAAGGTGACTTGTAACCCCAAACCTGCAGATTTCATGAGGGGATCTGGAAAGAGTGTTCTTGGCAGAGGACCAAGGATGGCAAAGATCTTGAGGAGACAGTTTGCCTGGAGTGTAGGAGGAATAGGGAGCAAGCCCGGTGGCTGGGGCAAAAGCATTCTATAGCTCAGACTCCTCACGCAGCCACTGGAAAGGTGCAGGGAATACACGGGAGGGTTCCCAGTAGCCTTTAACAGGATCCTCTCCGCTCAAGCATTTGAAGTAGATCCTAGATGTGGGGGTTGAGGCAGAAGGACTGAAGCAGGAAAACCAGTTAGGAGACTTTTTCGAGAATCTAGGGGGAGGGACATGGCAATTGGATGGAGGTGCTGAGAAGAAATCAAAATCTGGAGAGTGATGAAGGGTGACCCACCCGAATAGTGTGGGGTGGGAGAGAAGAAGGAAGCGCCCTGGCCGCACACCATTTTTTTTTTACCTAAGTCACTGGAAGGAGGAGTTGCCTTGTGTTGAGATGGGGAAGACAGAGTGTCACAGTATTTATATAAGGGGAAACATTTCTGAAAAGTTTAAGGAGAAAAGGAGGAAGCAAGGAAAGACACCAAGAAGACCATTAGGAGGAAAAACAGTGGGAAATCGCTGCCATTCTTCGAAAAATCACAAGCAGAACTTGTCTTGTTTTTCAACCTGAATGATCAGTTTCCCAAGACCATGTAATACTTGTTTACGAAACTTGGCAGCAGTATGTAAAGTGGTATTGTTTCTTTTTACAAACAAATTAGAGCCCATTTAGTACCATGTTTGGGTGCTATTTAATATTTAGATAATTAGGTTGTAGAACTAATTGACCTTTGGGGAAGTCTTTGTAGCCCATTCTAGAATGTCAAGTGTTTTGTTTTTTTAATAATTAAACTTTTTTTTTTTGCTTGAGAGTATGCAAATTAAATTTTTAGTCTAGTTAATTAGATATTGATGTTGTATTAAGTAAATACGCTTAAGGAGAAATTGCTCTATGGTCAGCTGCAGTGAGGAACCAACTGATATTTGAGATCATGGGTCTTTAATGCAGGAATAATGGGAATCAAGGGAAATGTCAGTGAATTATGTAGCAGGGGTCGGCTGTTCTCTTTACGTTGAGGTTTTCCAGCTAATTGAGTTCATTACTTGCCACATTAAAAGAGATTCAGCGTATCAACACGGGCTGGATAAGAGGAGATTTAGAGGAAATGTATGACCAACCTTGAGGTTTGAATTTTAATTTCCAGGGAACAACATATAAAGAGAGCTGTAGAATTCAGGCCTAAGTCTGAAAAGAGGCTTAGTAATCATAAATGCAAAGCCAGGAGTGGGCGGACCAGGGTGTAGCTAGTGGCAGAGCACTGGCCTAGTGTGTGGGAGGAATGGTTGGGAGAAGTACGTTTACCCCGCTGCTAGATAAATAGCTCTTCTCCTGTCTCCCCTTCTTGGGTAGCTTGATCATCACACTGTCCCATTTGAGCAGTGTGCCCTTATTTCACTACCAGAATATTCCTCCTAAGGTACCATGCCACAGCAGCTCGGGCAGCAGGACACGCATACTCTGCCCTGAACTCACATGACTGCCTGCTGCCGTCTCTCCATCAACCAGCTGTCCATTCTCTCCATTTCTGGAGGAAGCCCTGATTTGCAGCAGACACCGACCACCTAGATAATAAGCATTACTTTTTTTTTTTTCTAAAGAGAGAGAGCGCTAGAGTATCGATTTTATTTAGTTTTTCATGTGGCTTTCGTTGTTCTGAGGTGTCCATGTGTACGTGGTGCTGGGGTTCGAACCTGCGTTCTTGAGCATTCCAGGCCAGCGCTGTAACCGCTGAGCCACTGCTCCAGCCCCATGAGCATTACTTTTGTCAGGCACTGTTGCCTTTCCTTCTGACAACACACTCTCTTTGAAATTTATAAAAAACAACAACAACAAAACCATTAGTTCTCCCATTGAACCTCTTCTGGTTCTCATACCCGAGAGCTGATTCCATACTTCTGGGAATGCCTATAGGATTTTATCTGTACTTCTATTATGAATTTAAATAAAATACTTTTTTTTTTCTTGTACTGGGGATTGACCCTAGGGTCTCACACATGCTAGGCAAGTCCTATACCCCTGAGCCCTTTTATTTTTTATTTTGACACAGGGTGTCACCAAGTTGCCCAGACTGGCCTTGAATTGTGATCCTCCTGTCTCAGCCTCCTGAGTAGCTGGTATTAGAGGCAAGGGCCTCTGTGCATAGCTCTAAGGTGTATTTCTTGACACTTCTATGATTTTGTAAAGTTCTTTGACATGTAAATTGGATTTCATTTATGTTTTTCTCATATTACTTTGCAAGTAGATGGCACCACACACACACACACACACACACAGCGCACAATGTGTAAGAAGCTCCTTTCTTCCCATCTGTTTTGGACTTCATTTTCTTTCTAATATTTGTTTTGTTTTCTAATTATTATCCTTTGGGGTGAAATAAAGATAGTAAAATTGAACTTGAGCAAAGGCAACTTACGAGGTTCTGTCTTTTCCTGTTGTATTTTTGACATCATTTTTGCCAAGGGACTCATAATTATTTAGTTAACTATATTTCCATCGAAGTCACTGGTGAAAAGCTACCTAAAAATAATACTATCATTGCTACTCTTTTGCTCAAGAACCCGCAGTGAACCCTTTGTCCTTTCTGCATCTAATCTGAGTTCCTCTGATGTGTTTTTCAGTGGACTCTGTCTGTGGCTCTCCAAATGTCATTTCCACTACTCACCAAAAGAACCCCCAGTCGCATTGGGTTTGGCCCCAGGAACTTTGTCAACTCCCACTTCTGTCGTTATTCTCTTCATGCAGCCAACATTTTTGCTCAAAGCCTCTTGCTGAAATCCTATCCCTCTCTTAACTGCAGGATTGAAACTCACTCTTTACTTTTAGCTCTCAATGAACACAAGCACCTGTTAGTTGCTTTCTTTCTGTTTATTTTTTTAAAGAGAGAGGGACAGTGAGAGAGACAGAGAAAGAGAGAAACGACTTTATTGAGTTTTTCACATGGCCTTAGTTGCTCCAACACTCAGTTGTGTACGTGGTGCTGTGGTTTGAACCCGGGTCCTCGTGCTTGCCAGGCAAGTGCCGAAACCACTGAGCCACTGCTGCAGCCCAGTTGCTTTCTTTTTTTCTACTTCTATTGCATTTATAATTTACAACTTCTTTTTGAATTTAATTTCATTTAAAATTATCTTGACTCTTTCAATCTTATGTCCACAACTAAAATACTATATTAAAAGCTCCTTGAAGGGAAGGAGCTATGTTATAAAGTGTAACCATAATCTATACATATATATCATGTAATCATAATTACATATATTATACACATATTCTATTTCATGCAAATATATTACATATATAATTATGGTTAACTATAGTTATGTAATCACCAAATAACAATCTAGCAAAAGGCTGGGTAATAATGGATATTCAATAAGTGCTACTTGATTGATGGATTGGGTGAGTAAAGAATTCTATTCTAGGGGCTGGAGCGGTGGCTCAGCAGTTACGGTGCTTGCCCGGCATGCTCAAGTACACAGGTTCAAACCCCAGCACCCACGTACACAACTAAGTGTCAGAGCAATGAAAGCCATGTGAAAAACTCAATGAAAATTGATTCTCTCTCTCTCTCTCTCTGTCCTTCCTTTACAAAAAAAATATATTTTATAACCCTAAGTTAAATATTAGCTAACTGCTTTTTTAAAAATGTATCTATGTGTGTACATTACTTCTATTTTTCATGTCAATTTGAAATGAGCCAAATACCCACTACAAAGAATGTGGTCTCCGCAATAAAAATAAAAACATAGCTGGAGGGCTGAGGTGGTGGCTCAATGGTAGAGCACTTGCCTGGCATGCACGAGGACCTGGGTTCGAACCCCAGCACCACATACACAACTAAATGAAGGAAAAATAAAAGCCAAATGAAAAAAAATAAAATTATCTCTCTCTTTCTCAAAAAAAAAAAAAAAACTTGGAGAATGCTTGAACATATAAAATTAATTTGGAATAAGAAATTGGACACAATCTGAGAAAGAGTTTCATACTACTTTTATCTGAAATGGAGATGTTTTCAAATTATAAATTTTGTCAGCATATTATGCTGAATAATAAAATGGTGTACCTTCAAAGTTTGAGAAAATAAAACCAGATAAATTGAACAGACTGTGAGCAAAGCTATCTGAGACTAAATCATAATATAAAGAAAAGTATTTTCAGGTAGGCATGGTAGCACACGCCTGTAATCCCACCTGCTCAGGAGACTGAGGCAGAAGGATCTCAAGTTCAAGGCCAGCCTCAGCAACTTAGTGAGATCTTGTTTCAAAATAAAACATTTCTTAAAAGGCTGGGGTATAACATAATGGTACAGTGCTTGCCTAACTTTGGGTTCAAAC
>PVKS010013380.1:0-50967 GCA_004027875.1 Aplodontia rufa | reverse complement strand
ACTGTTCTAGCGCCCCCTCTTTAAAAAAAAAAAAAAAGGCACGGAGGAGGGGGAGACATGGTGTGGTAGAGCACTCTGTAATCACAGCAATTTGGGAGGCTGAGGCAGGAGGATGGCAAGTTTAAAGCCAACCACCACCAACTCAGCAAGGCCCTAAGCAGCTCTGTGAAACCCTGTCCCAAAAAATAAAAGGGCTGGGAATATGGCTCAGTGGCTAAGCGACCCTGGGTTCAATCCCTGGTACCAAAAATAAGAGAGAGAGAAAGAAAGAAAAATGGGGAGGCCCACCCTAGAATCACCCCCGCAGACCATGGATTCTGATATGTGGAAAGGAAATATAACCGATATATAGTTTGGAAAGACCAGATGCCCCACCCAAAGCAGGAGAAACAGCTGGGAAAATAACTATTCAACTACAGGCTAGTTTTCCTGTCTCTCCCTCTTTTGTCTCACCTGCTGCTGTCACTGGATACAAATGGAGGTACCGAAGGAAAATAACTTCTTGCTCATAACAGGCAACAGGAGAAAACTGAGCCTCCTAAGAGGCTGTACAACTTCACCAAGTTCCCTATCCCACCTGTTCTCTTGGGCCAGCTGTTGATTATGAGGATATCAGAGGAAGCAGTTGGGCAGGTTTCACATTCAACCAATCAGAAGAACAGGTTGCACCAGAGTCCCTAATTCAAAGTGTCCTTAAACCCCAGGAAATGAAGAAATAGCATCTCCATATACTCTGTCACTGGAAAATGAAGCAAATATGGGAAAATACCATGGTCCTAACCTAATCATGCCTCAACAGATGGAACTCTACAATAAGCCTCCATCCCCCCTGACGGTTAACTCTATTTGATAGGGGGAAATAGCCACCTTTATGTCCTGGATCCTAGGATGAATCATTCAAGGTTAAATCAGACCTTCTAGGTCAGAGTTCTCAACCAGCGACAAATTTGTACCCCAAGGGGACATCTGATGATGTCTGGAGACATTTCTGATTGTCAAGTGTGGACAGCCACCTTGTAATCAGGCCAGATATGCTGCTAAAAGTCCCATGGTGCGCAAGACAGTCCCCCACAACAAAAAATTACCTGGCTCAAAATGTCTTTTTCTAGGTGGAGCATGATGAAGGGTCAAAAGAATGCACATCAACTTTCCACACTAGACCTGGAGAATGAAGCCACTGGGTCCCTCCAACCCAAAACTATCAAACAATATTCCAGAAGAAAAGAGAGGCCAGTCAGATGGAGGTTCTTTGAATTCATAAACACAACCAGCACATAGGAGTTCCAGCTGACCCCAACCCTGGCTCCTCTATCTCCTGCTGTCCTGCTGTTGCTATTCACATGAATAGCAGGTGGTAAGGTTTTATTCCCTTCTGCCCCATCCCACAGGTCTTCCCTGACCTCGTTTAATCTGGAGTTCGATGAGAGTAAGAGAAATATCAGCTGGGCACAGTGGCACACCTGTAATCCCAGGAGACTGAGGCAGGAGGATTCCAAGTTCAAGACCAGCCTCAGCAATTTAGTGAGGCCCTAAGTAACTTAGTGAGACCCTGACTCAAAATTAAAAATTAAAAGGGTTGGGCTGGAGCGGTGGTTCAGAGGTTGAAGTGCCTGGCTGTCATGCACGAGGACCCCAGCACCACATACACAAGTGTCAGAGATCAAAGAACAGATGAATAAATAAATAAATGGAATTAAATCAATACAATTCTCTCTCTCTTAAAAAAAAAAATTTTTTTTAAAGGGCTGCAGATATAGCTCAGTGGTAAAGTGCCCCTGGATTCAATGCCCAGTACTGAAAGAGAAAAACACCATTCTCTTGCTAGGCGTGGTGGTGCACACCTATAATCTCAGAGGCTCAAAAGGCTGATGCAAGAGGATTGCAAGTTCAAAGCCAGCCTTAGCAACTTAGTGAAGCCATAAGAGCAACTTAGAGAGACCCTGTCGCAAAATAAAAAAATCAAACAGGCTGGGAATGTGGCTCAGTGATTAAGCACTCTGTGTTCAATCCCCAGTATCAAAAAAAAAAAAGACAGAAGAAAAGAATTACCATCCTCTATAAGACAGACACAAAGGATCCTACTCTTAAGCCTCAGGGTCATTTTTAAAATCATGAAACTAGACCAGTAGATGGTTAAGTCACTGAACAGACTTATACCGCTTATTCAATGAAGCAAAACATAACAGAAGTAAAAGTTTCCCAAGGCCATGTCCTTGGGAGAAATGTCAGGAGGCTGGCATGCAGGCTAACAGACATCCCTCCCCACTTAATTATCATCTGGGATTTGAGTTAACTCACTCTACAACCCAGAAGGGGGCTCCAGGAATCTATCTACCTTCAGGCTTAAAAGAATGTGACCAACTTCCTCTAAAACCAAAATATACTCAGCTTTTTGTGGCAGTGAAGTAAAGGAGCTCAAAATATACAGATCCTAGGTAAAAGGTATCAAAGTGGTGAGGACAACGTTTCCCTCTAAACACAGGATCAGAAAGAACTTCAGTCTTAGTATCTGACACACGGCCAAACACTCCAGTGAACAGTGCCTGGATGCCACTAGCTGGGATGCCAACATGAGTACCCCCACTACAGCTGCCCAAGAATCATTCTTTACTCTGATACACTGCTGTTTCCTGGAGTATACTGCAGTTCCAGTATATGCCTGCTTGTTTTTCTTTAGGGAGGTCCAAGTCAGTCAACAGCCAACTGAGAGCCTAAGTGTATGTATCTACAGGATTTCCCTCCTGATGGGTCACGCTCTATTGGATTTCCACGTCCAAGCAATCTAGTCTCATCCTATCCAGAGATGATATCTGTACCTTTGAGGTACTCTTTCTCAGAAATCCTGAGAGGAAGCACACGTGGTAGAAGTAAATCAGTAATGTCTTGAAATGAAAATGGTAGTCTAGGTTCTTCTCAAAAGGAATGATATCTGAAATTTCACAGCTATTTGACTCTCAAAAGCCCTCATGGAAAAGTCATGTTATAAAGACTGGAAATGATGATACCTTGAAGCCTGGAGTGAAATCTACATGGAAAACCTTAAAGATGGCAAAGAGTGCATAGCTTTCTTGCTGGTGGGACTAGGAAAATGTAACCAAATATCTGGAAGTCAGGTTACATAGTATGTTTTCAAAAGAAGATTCCAGGAACTCTGAAGAGCTGGAAGACAGAGTAAGCTAAAGGAAAAGCCTTCCCATGCAAGGAAGGAAGGTGCCTCAGGAACCCTCCATGGGCAATCTTTAGTAGACAAAGTACAATACTACAGCTTTCCATATGTTAAAAATGTATTTTCTGAGAGCTGATCAAGAAGACTAGATAATAACAAACCAAAGCCCAGAGCTTGTCCCAGGACACCTATTTCCCCTCTCTTTTTCCTCCTATATTCCAGTTAGCTGAAGAAATAGTGACTGCAACTTACTTTAATGTTCTCAGGTGAGTGAGTGAAAACTCATTTCCCCTGAAACCTACCCTACAACTGGGATCAACCCCAATACACTTTTTATGTCATTTCCATCGTTTGAAAACAATAAAAAGTTCCAGACTTACCTCTGCAAGAAACTTAATTTCCGAAGTCTCTTCCTAGCATAAGTTTCAAAGCCAGCAGAAAAACAAAAACAAATAAGGGAGGGAAGAGTCAAATTTCAAGCTTTATTTTGAAACCTTGAAGGCCCATAGTTAGTTAACCTCAGCTGAAAAATTCAGAGAAGCCTAAAGCCAGTTCAATCAAACTGATCACTCCTAGCTAAAGAATTCACCCACAACAAAATCCCCAGGGTTCCCTCTCTACTAGCCAATTCACAATACCAACTTCAAGAATTTCTAGTCCTAATGGCTCATGGCAAGAACAAATTCAACAACTTCTGGGAAAACCCATTACGCTCTGATACCTTCTCACCTTCCTCCTCAATGCCTTATTCCACCTATTTTGTTCCAATACTAATGCTGACTTTCATCTTTAGAAAGAACCAGGAGAGGGGCTGGAGCAGTGGCTTGGTGGTTACAGCGCTTGCCCGGCATGCACAAGTACATGGGTTCAAATCCTAGCACCCATGTACACAGCTAAGTGTCAGAGCAACGAAATCCATGTGAAAAACTCAATAAAAATTGATTTTCTCTCCCTCCCTCTCTCTCTCTCACTGTCCTTCTCTCTTTAAAAAAAAAAAAACTGGGAGAAAAAGTGGTTACAGCCTAAGAAAGTACTTTCTTCCCATACTTCACTTAGTCTAGAACTATACTACAAATTCTATCTTCTCCTTTTCCTTTAAGTAGCACGTAATGAAAACAAAGTCTCCACCAAGTCAGCATCCACTCACACATTCACATTTCAGCAGAGATCTTGTTTTGTTTTTTCCATGTATGCCTACTGACCCCTCCCTCCTAGCACTTAAACAGCAAAAGGGTCTGGAAAGTAAAGGGCTCTTTTAATTGGCCTGATTGCTAGATGCCAGCCTGTCTTTTTTCCTTTTCCTCCTCGGACTTTCAGAGCCTACAGCTTACATGCAGGGTTCCAATACAGCCATATCTATTTCCCTGTTCTTGTGCTTCTAATTGCTAAAAGAAAAACTAGAAAAGTCCTTTACTACCCTGCACTCACCGCCAGTTTCCCCATTTTTCCTTCTTTTTGTAACCAGGAAAAACAAGGGAGCAATTAGCTAGGTCGATTTTAGGGAAGCAAAGCCAATGGAGCCCTCATTCAATCTCAATCCCAGTTCTCCAGACGCACATGACCATTCCCTTCTGTGCTTCCCACCCTATTAAAAGCTAAGGGCCTGGCAATTAGAATTGGCTACAACTGATGCTGCTTAACTCTGCATCTTCCTATCCACAGGGGAAAGGGAAACCCCTGAACCTCTACCATCGGGCAGCTGCACTGTCCTGTCTCCCATCTCAGTCCCCCTTCCTCCCAAACTTTCCTACCAGACTCTCACTTTCTTCATTACCTGGGCACATCGACACTTTCTTCCTTCCCCAAATCTTCCTCCTCTCCTTTTCCACCCCAATTCTCCCCTAGGCCCTTCCCCCTGACTTCCAATTTAACACTTTCAAAACCTCCCTCCACAAAACCTCCAAAGTAAGATCCTCACCTCCCACCTCCTCGCAGCAGCCCTCACAAGAGTCCGGTGCTCCTTCCAACCACATGCCACAAGCCCCTTCTGCTTCACACCCCAGCCTCTCCCTGCTGCTCCCACCCGCTCCTATCAGTCCAGACCGCGGCCCCACTGCCCACCTCGGCCGCTCTCCCACCCCTGGCCTGGCCGGCCTGGGCCCTGTTTACGCCCCTTCCCACGTCCCCGCTCCGGCGCCGCGACCCCTGCCCTCGGCCACAGTTGCCACCTCCCCTGCACGCCCCCCTCGGCGGCGCCCCTCCCCCACCTCGCGGCGTCCCGTCACCTCCCTCCCCGGAGGTTCTCAGGCTGGACGTCGCCACCGCCTCCCCCTCCACTTTCCTTCCCCCAAGCCCTTCGCGGCCCCGCCCGGCCCCGCCCCGTCCCGCTCGACTCCCCCTCCCCACTCCGGCCGCCCCTGCGCCTCACTCTCGGCTCAGGATCGGCGCCGCCATGTTGAATCCATCCGCGCCGCGCTCCCGGGCCTGTCTCCCGGCGCCGCATCCGGGCTCTGGCCGCCGCCGCCGCCGCCGCGGGCGTGGGGGAGGGGAGGGACGGGCGGGGGTGGGTGCATCCTGAACAGCGCCTCCCGGAACCTGGCCGGTTAGTGGCGGCTTCGAGACCATAGCGAGGCATGAGCCAGAGCAGCCATGCTAGGTGAGGGCAGCCTGGCAGAGGCCGTCGGCGGGAAGTGGCCAGCTTCACGTTAGGAGGGGAAGAATCGAGTCGGCAGCCATCTTGCTTTGGGGCAAAGTGGCAGCGCCGGGCTTTCTCGACGGCCGCGGGGCGGAGGTGGAGGGTGGGAAACGGTAGCGTTCTCGAGTATGGAAACGTTGGTGGCGCCAGAGTTGTCGCGTGTGGACTTCAAGACCCACTGACAGACCGGGACAGGCAGCCATGACACATAAGGGCGGAATAGCACAGGGGTCGGATTGCCTCGGGAACTCGGGTGAAGGGTCAAGATCTGGATTTGACCTTTGCTCTGAGCTTCCGGACGTTCCGTAGTCCCGGACCCGGAGCAGAAAGCGCTGTTGAGACACGCTCTCGGAATTCCTCCTTTTATCGTTTGCCTTTTGAACGCCCGCCTCCTGTAAAGAAGTGTCGCCTGAGCCGAATCGTGAAGGACTGTTAGGAATCGATGGGGGCGGGCGGCGGCGGCGGCGGGGGAGGTGGCGCTGGTGTACTGCGGAGCTGCCGGCTGGAGCTAAAGCGATGACCCTGGGAGATAGGGAGGGCCCTGGTTATGCAAGGCCTTGTAAGTTGATCGTGTCGTAAAGGCAATGAAAAGGGCCTGAAGGGTCTTTACGGAGGAGCTGAGCAAGTATTCTTTGCATTTTAGAAAGATCAGTGCTTGTCGGCGCTGTCCCAGCTACTTGGAAGCTGAGGCAGGACTATCCCTTGAGCCCAGGAGTTGGAAGCCATCCTGGGTTTTTAAAAGGTGTGGTGCAGGGAAAGCTAGGGTGTAGGTGCTTACCATTTGTGAGACCGTGGGTTCCATCGGCCCAGAAACAACGCTTGCAGTGTGAACAATGGACAAAGTTAGAGGTGAAGGGAACAATTGTGAAGCTCTTATCCAGGGAAGATATGATGGTAGTGTGTCCTAAAGAAGGTGGAGTCCGGATCAGTAGACGTGGATTAGGGGATGTGAATGTTCTGACTTGAGCAACTCGATAATAATGATTTCCATTTTCTTTTTAGTTATGGGGGCTAGAATGAGTTTTATGTGCCTGTGGGATATCCATTAGACAGATGAATGTGTAGATTGGGAACCCAAAAAGTTTGAAGTGTGTTTGTATGCATTTAAGACGGCTGTTGGAGCTGTGAAAGTGGATATGGTGGTCTAGAGAGAATACATGCGGTTGAGGGTTGTTTTGAGGGAAGGAAGCTGAAGAGAGGACATTGAGAAGGGGCAAACAGAAGGGAAAAGAAGAAAACCAGAAGAGGGTCTAGCAAACTTGTCAGTGTAGTATTAAAAGTAACCAAAAAATAATAAAAAGTAACAAGCTGGGCAGGGTGGTGCATACCTGTAATCACAGCATTGTGGGAGGCCGAGGCAGGAGGAACACAAGTTGAAGACCAGCCTCAGCAACTTAGTGAGATCCTATCTCAAAACAAGAAAGTCTGGGTGTAGCTCAGAGGTAGAGCACCATTCGGTTAAATCTTCAGTACCACCACCACCGAAAAAGGAAAGAAAAAATAATCAGGTAAGAGGTAGTCTAAAATGTGTCCATTGGATTGTGCAACAAGGTCACTTAGTAAATTTGGAAAAGGCTATTTCATAGATGTGTGGGAAGAGAAGATTGAACTGGGAAGACACAATGTATAAATACAGAGTTGTTTTTTTTTTTTTTATGGTGTTGACTGAAAAGGTGGCTAGCTATAGGATGTTGCATGAGAAAGAATCCCAAAGTAAAGGACTTCTAGGTAATTTGTGGGACAGCTAGATGGAAATGTCCAAAGAGCACTTGAATATATAGATTTAAAACTTAGGGAAAAAATACACAGTAAAGGGGCAGGGGAGTGGGGGGAAGCAAGTGGAGGAAATAGGCGCAGTGACATTTGGATTACAAAATTGACCATGGGGTTGGGCATGTAGCTCGGTTGGTAGTACAACACTTGTCTAGTGTGCATAAAGCCCTGGGTTTGATCCCCAGCAATGAGCGGGGGTGGAGGTTAACCATGAAGACTGGGCCAGGGAGAAATAAGACTTATTCTTTGGGTTTTATTTATTCTTGAGGTATTGGGGATTGAACCCAGGAACACTCTACCACTGAGCTACATCTCCAGCCCTTTTTATTTTTTATTCTCAGACAGGATCTTACTAAGTTGCCCGGGCTGGCCTCAAACTTGAGATCCTCCTGCTTTGGCCTTCCCAGTAGCTGGAATTACTGGTGTATGCCACCATACCTGGCTATACTTTTCATTTTAGGTCTGTCTTTATTGTTCTGATTTGTTTGGCTGTGTACATGTTATTTTTACTGAAAATTATTTTTCTTTTATTTTGGGGGGAACAATGAGAGAGAATCAGTTCTATTTAGGTTTTCATGTGACTTTCGTTGCTCCAACACTTCGTTGTGTACATGGTGCTGGGGTACAAACCCACATTGTTGCACGTGCCAGGCAAGTGCTGTAACTGCCAAGCCAGCCCTCCAGCCACCAGAAAAGTAGTTTTCAAAAACTCCAGTCATTTATAGCCAGAAATTCTGAAACATCAACTTTTTTTTAATGGTAGTTTGAAGCCTTAGGTTTGGATAAGCTCCCTAGAGAATATCAGAGGGCTCCAGGGAGTGATCCGAGGTCTGGCAGTTAAAACACAAGTAGAATTCTTGGAGAATCATTGGAAAGAAACAGGCCAAGTGTGGTGGCACATTCCTGTATCCCAGCATTCAGGAAACTGAAGCAGGAGGATCTCAAATTTGAGACCAGCTTCAGTAGTTCTCAACCACTGGTCACAGTGATGCACACCTGGAATCCCAGTGATTTTGGAGGCTGAGGCAGGAAGATCACAAGTTCAAAACCAGCCTGTGCAACTTAGCAAGACCCTGTCTCAAAATAAAAATATAAAAAGGGTGGTTAAGTACTCCCGGGTTCAATTCCCAGTATCAGAAAAAAAAAAAGAAAAGAAACAGTAATTAGGAAGAAAAAACCAGAAGGGATTGTTCCCAAATAAGAAAAAAAGTGTTTTGAGAAGTGGCAGTTGTCAGAAGTATCGGTGCCTCCCAGAGAGGCGACCAGTAGGAAAGGAGATTCTAGCTCCAGACCCAGGTTTCTTGAAAGATTGTCACAAGAGTCAAAAATCCAGATCTTAAACTCCCCAAGTATCACTGGGCAAACCAGCCTCCTTACTATTCACCTTACCCATCGTGTCTGCCAGTTCCAGTCTTTCGGTGGGTTTTGAAGTTCACACCAGCTGCGTCTGGCACCACGTATACACACTCAAGAATGCCTCTGTCCTGTTGTGTGTGGTGGTGTGCGTGTATTCCCGGTAGCTGGGAGGCTGAGGCTGTAGGATCGCAGGTTCAACTTGCGATCAGCAATTAAAGGAGGCCATAAGCAACTTAGACCCTGTCTCAAAATGAAAAGGACCAGAGATGTAGCTCAGTGGTTAAGGCCCCCAGCATTCAACCCCCAGTACCAAAAACAGAGGAAAAATGGCTGTGCCCAGAGTCTTCACATGGCCCTGAAACTGCCATCACAAACCTGCTACTGGGGCTGCTACCGGTAGCTCAGCAGTTAAGGCACTTGCCTGGCATGTGCAGGGACGTGGGTTCATACCACAGTACCATGTACACTGCAAAGTGATAGAGCAATGTAAGCAAAAAGCCACATGAAAAACAATAAAATTGATTCCCTCTCTCACTGTCCCAATCTCTTTTTTTTTTATTGTTTTTGTTTTTCCAATCTCTTTTTAAACAATAAAATAAAAAAAACTGCTATCATCTATGCATTGTGGCACATACCTGTAATTCCAGTGATTTGAGAATCACAAGTTGAAATCCAGCCTGGCAATTTAACAAGATGCTAAATTTTATTTTCCAAGGGCTGGGGATGTAGCCCAGTAGCAAAGCGCCCCTTGGTTCAATTCCCAGTATCGCCAAAAAAAAAAAAAAAAAACCAGCTTTTCTGGAAAAGATGAAGAAGTTGAAAGCAGGAGTATAACTTGAAATTGAGAAGGTGAAGAATTTGCTGCATATTTAATGGGTTCACCCAAAACTACCCAGTAAAAGTTGACACACACAGGTTACCTAATAAGTTGCCAAAGTCTTTAGTACAGGGGTTAAAAGAAAGTATAGCCAGATGGCACACATTTCAAAAGAGGAAAGAGTTTTTGCAAAGGAATGGAAGCACATGGTCTACGAGGACTGGGAGAATGAAGGGAAGAGAATCCATTTGTAAAGCAGGCTGGGGTTGAACTTGGTGGTGTGTGCTTGCACCGAATTGTAAATTCAATCCCTTGCACCCAAAACAAGTCAAAAAGTCTCCCCACCTCTGACCGTTTTCTTCCTCTATAACCACTGGGACTCCTCTCTTTGTAAACAGTCCCTCTTGTATTCTCATTTTCTTTACAGATTGTTCATTAGCTTTTCCTCGCAGTCAGAGGTAGCTGCGATGTATGGAATGTGTTCATCAGAGCCCACAGAAGAGGCAAACGGGCATTTTTACTGCTTTTGTGTACTGGGGGTTGAACCCAAAGACGCTCTCCTTCTGAGTTACGACCCCTTTTGTTAATTTATTTTGATTCTGGGATTACAGGCATGCACTGCTACACCCAGCTTGAGATCATAGTGCCAACATAGAGCTGAGAAGATTTCCTAGAGTGAAATGGAGTAAATGCTAGCAAGGAGCAGCCTGCGTAGAGATGGACACTATACATCTTCTGTATAGTTAAAACAAAAACCTGATTTCTTGCCGTGTGTTCTTTTCCTGCTCTCTCACTGGGATTACAGGCACATACCATTGTGCCTAGCCAGAAAAATCTCTTACAGGGGCTGGAGCGGTGGCTCAGCGGTTTCAGCGCTTGCCTGGCAAGCACAAGGACCCGGGTTCAAACCCCAGCACCACGTGCACAACTAAGTGTTGGAGCAACTAAGGCCATGTGAAAAACTAAATAAAGTTGTTTCTCCCTTTCTCTGTCTCTCTCACTGTCCCTCCCTCTTTAAAAAAAAAAAAAGAAAGAAAAGAAAAGAAAAATCTCTTAAAACTTCTACTACTTAGTCCTGTTTTTTCTCTTTGGATCAATGCATCATATCTACTTGTCCCTGTCTGTCAGTCTATGCTGCTTCTCTGCTTTGTCAAAATTATTATCTTTAAAAAAAATTATTATCTTTTCCCACCAAGCATTCCCTTAAAGAAGACTGTATCCTGTTAACCATTGTCACAAATAGTTTTATGTCTCTTCCACGTACATTCTGATCCCTGTGGTCTGCCTGGGCTTGTCCCCTTCTCCCCATTTTGCTGAGGATCGAACTGTCTCCAAGCTACTCCCCTGGCTTGGGCTTTATTCTGTGCTCTTGTGCGCGCGCGCGCGTGTATGTGTGTGTGTGGCTGAGGATTGAATCCAGGGCTCCCTGCTCTGTGTTTGTTAGACAAGTGTTCTGCCACTGAACTACATCCCAAGCCCTGGGCTTTAGTCTTGAACTTTATCCTACAGGGACTTACTAATTAACCTGCCAGTCTGCTCTAGTTCTTGGTCCCCCATTAATTGTAAGCTGCTCCAGTTACTCATTTTAATCCAGGCATCATACTCCAAATTTCAGTTGTTTCAAACCTAGCTGTGAGTCTTTCTGGTGTCTCCTGACTCCTGAATGGAAGAGTACTTGGAGCCAAATGCATTTGTTGAATCCTAATGATCTGCCATCCAGAAGGCTCCTTAACCCGTTCCCTTTGATTTATCCCCCAGCCATGACACTAATAAGACTGGGCAAATTCCTTAACGCACTAGCTTCCTTTCTCATCTATGAAAAGGAAAAGCCACCTCAGAGATCATTGCTTATGATTATGTTAAATAATGTACGTAAGCTGTTAGCATGGAGCCTAGTGCTTGGTAAATGTTACCTAATGCTTATTATTTTATAAATAATGTACATATAAAACAAGATTCACCAATGCAACATTCTTTTTTCAATGACTCTATGCTGCCCCCATGGGGATGACCTTTTCCAAGTCATTATTTATTTTTTTTAAGAGAGAGGTAGAGAATCAGTTTTATTTAGTTTTTCATCTGGCTGTCATTGCTCCAACACCTTGTTGTATACATGGTGCAGGGGTTCGAACCTGTGGACTCGCACATGCCAGGTAAGCACTGTAACCGCTGAGCCACCGCTCCAGCCCAGTCATTGGTTATTTTAAAGGTTGTAACAAACAACTCTGTCTCATCAACTTCACCAGCTAAGTTGAACTTAATTTTTCTTTGGTTGGTTGTTCAGTTAAAACTACCTTATTTTCTAGCTCATTCTTCTCTATTTTTCTTAAATAACATCAGAAAAACCGGTAGTTTTTTTTTTTTTTCTGAAAACAAGATATACTGCCTGTATGCTGTTCTCCTAATCTGCTAATCTGTAACATTGGCAAGAAAGGAAAAGTAACTGGGTATGATGGCACGTGTAATCCCAGCAACTGGGGAGGCTGAGTTAGGAGGATCCCAAGTTCCAGGCCAGCCTCAGCAACTCAGACCCTGTTTCAAAAATCTCAAAAACTAAAAAGAGCTGGGGGTGTATCTCAGTGGTGGAGTATCCCTGAGCTCAATCCCCAGTTCTGTGCCCCCCCACCAAAAAAAAGTGAAAAGAAAGGAAAGTCATTTATTTAAATATATATATATTAAGCATTTACTAATGTCAGGACCATGATACTCTCAGGATAAGAAGCACAGTGGTAAACAAAACATAAGGTCTGTGTCTTTGTGGGGCTCACTGTTTACATGGGTATACAAATATAAAGTTCTAAATTGAGATGGGTGCTATGAAGGAAAAGAACAGAATGCTGTGACAAAAAATGAATAATCAGCTGGATGTGGCGGCACACACCTATAATCTCAGTGGCTCGGGAGGCCAAGGCAGAAGGATCGCAAGTTCAAAGCCAGGCTCAGCAGTTCAGCAAGACCCCGTCCCAAAGTAAAAAGGACTGGGGATGTAGCTCAGTAGTTAAAAGTTAAGTGTCCCTGGGATCAATCCCTGGTACAAAAAAAGAAGAAAAGGAAAGGAATAATCAGTGGAAGCTTCTCTGAGGTGAGGGGGAAGCTGCAACCTGAAAAAGAAGAGGCCAACCATCTTGAGAACAGGAGTGTCGTAGGCTAAAGAAAGGATACCTGCAAAAGTCTTAGAGGAAAGGAAGAGCTGACACTTTAGGGGACTAAATTACATGGCTACAAACCATTTTTGCAGTGAGATCACTGTTTTTAATCTCACTGCTCATAAGTCAGTATGTGTGTGTGTATTTCTGGGGATTGAACCTAGGGGCCCTCTACCCTCGACCACTACCACTGAACCACATTCCCAGCTCTTTTTTTGTTTAATATTTTCAGACAAGTTCTCACTACATTGCCCAGGCTGGCCTCAAACTTGAGAGCCTCCTGCCCCAGTCTCCCAAGTAGCTGGGATTAAAGATGTGTGCCAGTCTCATACCAATCTCATAAATAACTCTTTAATAACCTTTAATACGTTGCTAAAATCAGTAAACAATTTTTTGATTTTTCAGGATTCCCCATCTAGAATTTTCCTCTTTGGAAATGTAGACATTTGCAACATAGTTCCCCCACTTATCTAAAAGGGATACAATTTCACTTACATAATATTGCTGATTTCCGAAATACTGTGTGTCCAAGTCCAGGACTCTAGAGCCATTTAAAATGCTGGGTGCAGTGGCACACACCTCGAATTCCAGCAGCTCAGAGACAGGAGGAGTTCCAGACCAGTCTCAGCAGTTATCGAGGCCCTACGCAACTTAGCAAAACCCTCCCGAAATAAAAAATAATTAATTAAAATAAAATGCTAAGAATCCTATTATTGCTGGCCTGGTGGCACATGCCTGTAATCCCAGCAACTTGGGAGATGGAGACAGGAAAATCACAAAGTCAGAGCCAGCAAGAGCTGAGGATGTAGCTCAGTGGTAAAATTCCCTTGGGTTCAATCTCTAGTACCTAAAAAAAAAAAAAGACTGAAGCAGTAGGATCACAAGTTTGTGGCCAGACTGGACAACTTAGTGAGACAAGGGCTGAAGGTGTAGCTCAGGGTAGAACACCCCTGGGTTCAATCCCCAGTGCTGAGGGGGGCTGAAAAAGAGAATGGGAAAAGAAACGAGAAAGGGAAAACCTTAATAGACAAAAAAAAGCTGGGTATGTAACTCAGTGGTGGAGCACTTTCCTAGCATGTGAGAGACCCTGGATTCAATTCCCAGTACTCTTTTAAAATTTAATTAGTTAATTTATTTTTTTCAGGGCTGAGGACCGAACTCGGGGCCTTGCGTATTTATTTATTTTTAAAAAGAGAGAGACAGAATCAATTTTTATTATTAAGTTTTTCATGTGGCTTTCGTTCCTCTGACACTTAGTAGTGTACATGAGTGCTGGGGTTTGAACCTGCTTACTCGTGCATGCCGCATACAGGCAAGTGCTGTAACCGTGGAGCCACTGCTCCAAACCTTAAAAATTAATTTTAAAAATAAAAAATTAATAAAGATATAGAAAATTTAAATAACAGTATCGAATTTGACTCAATAAGCATATATAGTCATTCCCCAAAACTTCAAATTATTTTCTTTCTTTTGTTTAAGAGGGAGAGAGAAAGAATCAATTTTATTTATTTTTTCATCTGGCTTTTGTTTCTCTGACACTTAGTTGTGTTTGTGATTTGAACCCAGGTCCTCGTGCACGTCAGGCAAGCGCTTCAACCACTGAGCTCCAGCCCCAAATTACAAATCATTTTCAAGCACACTTGGAACATTGTAAAAACTGTCCTGGGCAGGGGATGTGGCTCAGTGATAGAGAACTTGTCTAGAATATGGAAACCTGAAAAAAAAAAAGCGGTTAAAAACTGGCCAGACTTTGCTATACTGTGTCTCGACAAATTTCAAAACAAAATTATATAAAGTACATTTCTTGTTCACATTGTAGTTAGGCGAGAAATCAGTAGAAGAAAATCAAATGGGAAGTCCCTATATTTATTTAAAGAAAGGGACCAAGAGAGAATCAATTTTATTTTTAGTTTTTCACATGGCTTTTGTTGCTCAGACACTCCATTATGAACGTGGTGCTGGGGTTTGAACCCAAGTACTTGCACGTGCCAGGCAAGCACTGTAACTGCTGAGCCACCTCTCCAGCCCCAACAGTCCCTGTATTTAGAAGTTTTCTTTGTTTTTGTTTTTAGAGAAGACAGTGAGAGAAAGAATCAGTTTTATTTCGTTTTTCATGTGGCCTTCATTGCTCTGATGAACATGTACAAAAACAAAGATTTGTGCGTGATCCTGGAGTACAAACCCATGTCCTCTCATATGCCAGGCAAGCACTGTAACTGCTGATCTACTGCTCCAGCCCCCCTATATTTAGAAGTTAAATACATTTCTAAATAATCCAGAAAAATTGGGTGCAGTGGTGTATACCTGTGATCCCAGCTACTCAGGAGGCAGAGACAAGAGAATCGCAAGTTACAGGCCAGTCTGAGTAACTCAGCAAGACCATATCTTTAAAAAAAAAAAAAAAAAAAAAGGCTTGGGAATGTAGCACAGTAGTAGAGTCCCCCTGCGTTCAATCCCCAGTAACCCCCACACACCCACAAAGCAAGCAAACTTCACTCTCCTCCTTAGTCTTTTAACTTTATCTTCTGATCTTTCACTCTCCTCCTTAGTCTTTTAACTTTATCTTCTGATCTCCTATGGAGATTAAACATGAATAAGCTAAATCTTTTATTTATTTACTTACTTACTTATTTATGGTACTGGGGATTGAACCCAGGAGCATTTAACCATTGAGCCACATCTCCAGCCTCACCCCCCCTTTTTTTTTTTTAAAGAAACAGACAATTATCAACTTTATTTAGTTTTTCATGTGGCCCTCCAGTGCTTTTTAATTTTGTGACAGGGTCTCACTGAATTGCTTAGGACCTAGCTAAGTTGCCCGAGGCCAGCTTTGAACTTGTGATCCTCCTGCCTCAGCCTCCTGAGCCACTGGAATTACAGGTGTACACCACCACACCTGGCTTAATCCATAATTATATTGATTTAATTTTTTAAGAGAGAGGTATAGAAAGAGAAAGAATTTTATTTTTTTTCCATCTGGCCTTTGTGTTTCTGACACTTGGTTGTGTATGTGATGCTAGGGTTTGAACCTACGTCCTCATGCGTGCCAGGCAAGCTCTGTCATTGCTGAGCTACAGCTCCAACCCCCTAAATCTATAAAAAAAATTTTTCATTAAAGAGAGAGGGACAGTGAGAGAGATAATTAATTTTACTTAGTTTTTCATGTGGTTTTCATTACTCTGACACTTCATTGTGTATGTGGTGCTGAGGGGTTTTTTTTCTTTTTTCTTTTTTTTTTAAAGAAGGGACAGTGAGAGAGAAAGAAACAATTTTTATTTACATGTGACCTTCATTCCTCAGAAACTTTGTTGTGTATGTGGTGCTGGAGTTTGAACTGGTGCACTCGCGCATGCCAGTCAAACCATTAACTGCTGAGCAACTGCTCCAGCCCCTAAATCCATAATTTTATATATTTTTTTCTGTTTATTTTGTCATACTTTATTTCTTCTATCAATTGGTTAAGAAAGTAAAATTTTCCTAGCTACTGATTAATAGATAATGTTTATAAGTGGCATCATAAAGTTCAGTTTCACAAACAGTAGTATTCAATGATCTTTTTAAGTGCAATAAGCTAAATACACACAAAACATGTATATTCTGACCTACAAAAGTGGTTTCTGTAGCCGTATATGGTTTTAGTTAACTACACATTTCTACAACCACTTACAAATTTGTTAATAAAACACCCTAAATGCTAATCCTGCCATTAGCTCTTTTTTTTTTTTTTAAGAGAGAGGGACAGTGAGAGAGACAGAGAAAGAGAGAATCAATTTTATTTAGTTTTTCACATGGCCTTAGTTGCTGCAACACTCAGTTGTGTGCGTGGTGCTGGGGTTTGAACCCAGGTCCTCGTGCTTGCCAGGCAAGCGCCGAAACCGCTGGGCCACCGCTCCAGCCCCCACCATTAGCTCTTTAAGCATTCATATTCCTGATACTGAAAGTAGATGATTGGGAAAATGAGTTCTAAAATTTAAAAAAGAAATATAAGTTCCAAAAGGTTTTTAATCAAAAGTCTTTCAACATGAAGTACTGACATGAAATTTTCTAGTTTCTTAAAAAAAGAATTCACTCTTCAGAAAAGAATATTAAAACAAATTAAAACACATAGACATTCTTACAAAAACCTGTAGTTTCAAATACCATCTCCTTAGAAGAAACACAAACCAGTTCACTACTTTTAATAACCTCTCAGAGATCACTGTGGTGTAAAAACTTCAGAATACATAAGACGTATGTCTCAGCTGGCATCATCAAAATGACATTTAGATTCACATATTAAACAGTTATAGTATAGCTTATAACGGCACAAATGTACCTAACACATAAATACTATTTTATCCTTTAGACAGTCAAATGTCAGAAGAAACTGCATAATTTGCAAGGTACCTTAACTTACATGTAGTCATTAAAACCCAGTAATTCAAGGATGGTCAAATAAAGGCAAGCAATCAAAGGCTCAAATACCTCTCTAAAATCAAAGACATGAAAATAAAGTTGGAAAACTTTCTATTTCTCCGTCTTTCATTTACATGCCTAGATATTATGACATTACTGTAGAAAAAAACACAATTAGTAATATTATATGGTTTCCACAGAAGATAATGAAATTTCATAAAGTATGAAAGGTATCAAGATCCATAGTTTGCTTCATCAAATGCTTTTCTTGTTCGTTTCAATTCTTCATTCATAGTAAGCAAGTCTTTAACCCTAGCAAACTTCCTTGGGTCCTTTCGAATCAAGAAGGCAATACCTTCAACTTGTACTGACCTTGTCTTCCAATTGACATTGCCTTGTGAGTCATTTCAGTGATGAATTCTATGACAAGATCTTCAAGAATATCCACTGACTCAGTGTAAGGATTCTGGTCATCCCCAAACCCATACATCATACATTGTAATTCTTTAGAAAAAAAAGTCTCTTTCTTTTACCCTGTCCACCTTCTGCACCTCCTCCAATTTCTTCATTTTCCTCCTCAAAGGTGGGATCTTCTTACTCATCTGCCATCCTACCAGCCCGCCAGCCCACTGCCTAAATCCATAATTTTAAAGTAAACATTTTTCTAAAAGAAATACACAAAGATGTAACTGTGCCAGCAATAGAGACAGCCCTATGTTTATCATAGAGACCATCATTTTTATTATCATATTTAGTAGAGCTTCTAAAAGGTCTAATAAGGTAATTTTTAAATATTGAGACAAAAACAACATGCAAATTTAAAAAGGGGCTGGAGGGGGCTGGGGCGGTGGCTCAGCGGTTATGGCACTTGCCTGGCATGTGCAAGTACACGGGTTCAAACCCCAGCACCCACGTACACAACTAAGTGTCAGAGCAACGAAAGCCATGTGAAAAACTCAATAAAAATTGATTCTGTCTGTCTGTCTCTCTCTCTCACTGTCCTTTATTTAAAAAAAAAGGGGGGGGAGGCTGGAGGACTAGAGCAGTTAGTTGCTCAGCCATTAAGGCACTTGCCTGGCATGTGTGAGGATGCGGGTTCAAACCCCAGCATCATGTACACAAGGAAGTGTCAGCAACAAAAGCCACATGAAAAATTAAATTTAAAAAAATGATTCTCGCTCACTCTCTCTCTTTAAAAAAAAAAATTAAAAATACAAAGGGGTGGGGCTGGAGCAGTGGCTCAGCAGTTTTTGGCGCTTGCCTGGCAAGTGCAAGGATCCGGGTTAGAACCCCAGCACCACGTACACAACTAAGTGTTGGAGCAACTAAGGCCATGTGAAAAACTAAATAAAATTGTTTCTCTCTTTCTCTGTCTCTCTCACTGTCCCTCTCTCTTTATTAAAAAAAAAAAAAAACAATACAAAGGGGCTAGAGAGGTGACTCAATGGTGGCACACTTGCCTGGCATGTGCAAGGACCCAGGTTCCATCCCCAACACCATATACACAACTAAGTGGAGGAAAAAAATAAAAACCAGATGAAAAAATAAAGTCCTTTTTTTCTCTAAAAAAAAAAAAGGGGGATAAAAACACAGCTTTTCTAGTGCTTATGTGTTATGTGTCAATATATTCATTAATTTTAGACATGTTGATCAATTTGTGTCAGGCACTTAATTATGTTTTAGATATACAGCACTGAACAAGATACACAGTCTCTACTGTGATTGATCTGTCATGCTATCAAGATAAAGTGTGATTAGGACAAGTATTTTCAGCGCTGGAAGTCTACAGTTGAACAAGAGCAATTCTTCATAGATCACTTTTATATTTTGAGATTCCCAGTAAGATTTTGTTTGTGAACCTGGATCCACTACTACATAAAAAATTGAAAACTACTGTCATTTCTTTGAATTTCATCCTGAAAGCCTATTACATAAATTTCAACATTGTGTATGTAGTTACAACCCTCTGAGCATTAATATCCTCCTTCTATAGGTAAGAAAGTGTAGTCACAGAACTAAAGTATTCTATAGAGTCTTGTGACAAATTGCAGAGCTTCATTCTGAATCTCTGCTCTGTGTACCAAACTACAGTGTATATTCAAAATGGAATATAACTTTATTAAACGTAGGAGATCTCTAGTATTACAAAACTTTGCTTTAGCTTCATTCAATATCGGATATTTTTTTTTAAGAGAGAAGGACAGCGAGAGAGACAGAGAAAGAGAGAAACAACTTTATTTAGTTTTTCACATGGTCTTAGTTGCTCCAACACTCAGTTGTGTACGTGGTGCTGGGGTTTGAACCCAGGTCCTCGTGCTTGCCAGGCAAGCTCCGAAACCGCTGAGCCACCGCTCCAGCCCCAATATCGGATATTTTTATGAGACACACAACATGCTAATAGAAGACAAAGTCCACTCAGTCTTCTCAAGGAACACAGAAACTTATCTGAAAAAAAATATCCATTTGATTTTTTAAAAAATTTATAATTATGTCATTGTATATGCCTATAATCATGTATATCTAAAACAGACCCAATAAAAATAAATTAAAACAAAGGACTAAAGTGGTGGCTCAGTGGTATCATGCTTGCTTGGCATGTGTGAGGACCTGAGTTCAAACTCCAGCACTGCACACACAACTAAGTGTTGGAGCAACGAAAACCAGATGAAAAACTAAATAAAGTTGATTCTCTCTCTCTCTCCCCCTCTCTCTTAAAACAAGCAAACAAAACAAAACAACCTGGGTGGCCCATGCTTGCAATCCCAGTGGCTTGGGAGGCTGAGGCAGAGGGTCACAAGTTTAAACCCAGCCTCAGCAACTTAGCAAGACCCTGTCTCAGAAAAAAGGGTGGGGATGGGGTGGGTGGGCAGGGGCTGGAAATGTGGCTCAGTGGTTAAGTGCCCCTGTGTCCTGGGTTCAATCCCTGGTACATTAAAGAAAAAAAAAGAAGTCTAAACAAAAAAAAAAAACCTGTCAACAGTCCAGAAATAGGAAGTATTTTATCAGCTTGATGAAAGACATCTATGAAAATCTTGCAACTAACGGCATACTTAATGGAAAAAGATTTTCTCCCTGAAAACAGAACAGAACAAAGATGTCTACTCTCAACACTTGTGTTCAACACTGTACTGGAAGTTTGAGCCAGGGACAACGTGCTTATCCCATTTACAGAGGGACTATAGAATTTCATGATTTATAGAATTGGATCCACAATTACTGCCACAGGCTGGACTTATTCACTAAGACATTTACTGTGTGTGTTAGGTTTTAAACCAACTGGAAAATACAAAAATTTTGCAAAGAATTACTGAGAACTATTGTGTGCCACGCATTGCATACAGAGCGACGTGATTTTTTCTGAATGAGTTAACTCCAGAAATGTCTAGTGAGCACGGCGAATACCTGTTCTAGGAATAGACTAGACTACGGCAAGTCTTCCTGTAACTTCTAGACTCCTTTGACACTTACTTTTTTTTTTTTTTTAAAGAGAGAGGGACAGAGAGAAAGAGAGAGAAAGACAGAATCAATTTTGTTTAGTTTTCATGGACTTTCGTTGCTTGGACGCTTCATTGTGTACGTGGTGCCGGGGTTTGAACCCGCGGACTCGCGCATGCCAGGCAAGCGCCGTAACCGCCGAGCCACCGCTCCAGCCCCATCACTAATTCTCTAATTCGATCATGTTAATTCTTCGGGGCAGGGGCTGTATATTATACTTTGATTCCGTATGGTTTCTAATTCAGTCGTTCAACACACTTCTAGCTTTGGCCGCTGGTACCTCAGTTGGACCTTTTGTAAGCTAAGGACGCATTTCTTGAAGCAGAAACGCGTGAACCGCGTGTTTCAGGAAAACAGTGCCTTGAAGAGTGTCCAGAAGAGCCTGAAATTCTGTAGGTTCGGGAAGGTCCCCGGGAGTTTTCGAACTTTCTTCTCTAAGCATGAACGGAAGTCCCTCTTTGAGCCATCTCTGGTGATTTAATGATAGGTGCCACATTCAGAACAGAGTACTCCGTTTCCATTCCGTTCTTCCCGATGCACCCACAAGCGGGTAACAAGATGGCAAATTTGCTTTCGTTACAAGAAAATATGTATTGCATTCCGAGAAATCTTAAGGCAGCCCAACTTCCTCTCTTCCCGTAGTAAAGATGGCGCCCCACGCGTAAGTTACCGGCAGCGCCACTTCCGCATTTCTCTTCTGCCCTGGTCCAAGATGGCGGACGAGGCCACACGGCGTGTTGTGTCTGAGATCCCAGTGTTGAAGACTAACGCCGGACCCCGAGATCGGGAGTTATGGGTGCAGCGACTAAAGGAGGAATATCAGTCCCTTATTCGGGTCAGTTGTGCTGCTACGGTCGACCGCGTCGTAGAATGGTTGCGGATAATCAGGTGTTCTCAGGAATAGGCTCCGTGTGGAAGCCGCTTCCGGTTTTTAATTTAACTTCTGAATTCATAAAAATGAGACGGTTGTTGGGGTGGGAGATTAAGGAGTGATGATGGGGAGGAGGCTGAAGAGACTCAGGTTAGGAGCACAGTGGGACTGGACCCTGTAGCTAAAGACACCAGTACTTTAAGGTTATTCCTTCCTAGAAGGTGACGTGTCCCTCCTGCCGCAGGTGTTTGGTCTAGTGGGTGGAAAGAGGGTGGTCTGAAGGACTTGGGGCTCTAGACCCTCTTTCACTCTTCCTGAAGGAAGAGTTAGGGCCGAAAATTCAAGTAGATGTTCGTTGCAGAGTGGGGAGCAGAAGTGGTAGTTAGAAACGAGCCATCAGATCAGCTAATCTTCCTACTTATGGGAAGAGGAAGAAAATCCTCCTCTGTTCTCGGTCTGCTTCAAAGGCCAGCCTATTCCTGAGAACATCCGCTTACCTCCTACCTCATGTATTCATTCACATTCACTGTGTGGGTGTATACTCTATATATCATATTGCCCCTAGGACCTTAAGAGGGGAGACCAAATAAGGTGAAGCCTACTATGGTAGATGGAAACACTATCTTTACAGTGCATAAATGGGAGGTGAGAGATGGCCAGGATGTTTTGAGAGCATGAGAATACTTAATCTAGCTTGAGTTTGGTCTGGGATGGCTTTCTGGGAGCAGTAATGAATGCTTGGGCGGAGACTTAAAAGAAAACATGTTAGTCTGATAGAACATAAGTGTGAGAGAAGGATGCTCAGGGCAAGGACAGCTTAAGCAAAGGAATAAGCTAGATGGGGTATGGTGTGTATGAAGGAAACGAGTAGTTCAGAGTTGCTGGAGCTTCATATGTAAGGCTGGGAGTTTTGAGCACTTGAATTTTATTTTATGCTACTAGGGATTGAACTCCACCGCTGAGCTACAGCCTCAGCCCTTATTATTTTTCATTTTGAGACAAAGTTTCAGTAAGTTGCACAGGCTGGCCTCCAACTTGCCATCCTCCTGCCTCAGCCTCCCCAAATAGCTGGGATTACAGCTGAGTGCCACCCACCACTCTGGCTTGAATTTTATTCTGGAGTTGTTGGGATACCTTTGAAGGATTTTAAACTGAGGAGTAACATGAGCAGATTTGGGTTTAGGTCTGTGGTAGAGAGAAAAATACCATTGACCAGGGATAAGATTAAAGATCCGGTAGAGGAAAAATGATCTAAATGAGGCAGTTGTGTTCAGGATAGAGAGGAGGGGTAGATTTGAAGAATGTTCAGGTCAAGGTGACACACACCTGTAATCCCAGCAACTCAGTAGACAAGGCAATAGGATTGTAAATTTGAGGCCAGCAAGGCCATAATCAACTTAGTAAGATCCTGTCTCAAAAATGAAAAAGTGCGGGGCTGGTGCCGTGGCTCAGCAGTTACAGCTCTTGCTTGGCATGCACAAGGACGTGAGTTTGAACCCCAGCATCACATATGCAATGAAGTGTCCCAGCAATGAAAGCCACGTGAAAAACTAAATAAAATTGATTCTTTCTTTCTCTCTCTCTCTCACGGTCCCTTTTTCTTAAAAAAAAAAAAAAATGAAAAAGTGTGGGGATGTAGCTCAGTGGTAAAATGGCCCTTCTTTAAATCCCCAGTACCTGGGGCTGGAGTGGTGGCTCAGCGATTTCGGCGCTTGCCTGGCAAGCACAAGGACCCGGGTTCAAACCCCAGCACCATGTACACAACTGAGTGTTGGAGAAACTAAGGCCATGTGAAAAACTAAGTAAAGTTGTTTCTCTCTTTAAAAAAAAAAAAAAAAAAATCCCCAGTACCTGGCTGGAATGGTAGCTCAGCAGTGGAGTGCTTGCCTGGCATATGCGAGGACCTCGGTTCCAACCCCAGCACCATATGCACAATTAAGTGTTGGAAAAACAAAAAAAGATGGAAAAAAATGAATAAAATTGTTTCCTCTTTAAAAAATAAATAGGGCTGGAGTGGTGGCTCAGCAGTTGGAGCATTTGCCTGGTATGCGTGAGGAATCAGGTTTGAACCCCAGCACCACATACACAACTAAGTGTCAAAGAAACAGATGCCAGATGAAAAAATAAAAGTGATTCTCTCACTTTCTCCTCTCTCTCTCTTTAAAAATAAAATGAAATAAATAATACCCAGTACCCCCCAAAAAAAAGCAGAAGAAGAAAGAATATTCAGAGGATAAAATCAGCAGGACATCATGAATGATTGATGGAGAGTGAGGGTCAAGGAAAAATCCCAGGTTTATGGCTTGGGTGACTGGGTGATTGCTGACACTTCCACCTGAGACTGAGAATGCAGAATGAGAAAAAGGTTTGAAGAAATAGTATAAATTTCACGTGGAAAAATGCCAGGTTTCATATATCTGAAGTGAAGGTAAAATTTAAAGATACAGTTGTATATGTGAGTCTGAAGTTCTGAGGAAAGATCTGGACTAAGGATAAAGATTTGGTAGTCATCAGCATGTGGGTGCTAGTGGAATCTAGGACTTCATGAGGCTCTCCAGGGAGGGAGTATATGATAAAGTGAAATGTCAGGGGAGAGCAGATTCTACCAGAAATGAGAAAAGCACCCAAGTGATATCTTCACATATTCTGAATGGAACTCAAGTCTTCTATTCTCTGCTCTGGACAGGCCCCCAACTTGCCAAGGTAGCCTTGTCTTTAATTTTGCTTATGTAAAAAAAAAAAAAAAATTGGTAAACATACTAATAGAGAAAGTAATCATGCTTTTCTTTTAGAGGGGAGGGAGCCTGCCTTTGACCCCAACTCCCCCTTTAAAGATTTCATTCTCTGCTTTTAGTATGTGGAGAACAACAAGAATGCGGACAATGATTGGTTCCGTCTGGAGTCCAACAAGGAAGGGACCCGGTAGGCATATCCTCTTGGGAGGTGTGGAGTGGGAATCTTACCTAGCTTGTGCAGTTTGGTATCCCAGAGTCCACTGCCGGAATTTCCATGTGTCATGTTAGCTTTCTCCACTTCCACAGCTCCAGATTTCCCCAATTCCTATCTGCATGAATCTCCCAGGTTTGACCTAAGCCAAGATGTCATTTGGATGTGAGAGGGATGGACAACTTCGACTGAGGTTTGGTCTTTGTTACAGGTGGTTTGGAAAATGCTGGTACATCCATGACCTCCTTAAATATGAGTTTGACATCGAGTTTGATGTGAGTGTGATGGTATGGGAAATGTGAAGGTTAGTAGAAGGGGAGAGATCAGCTGATTGTTAACAAATTAACCTTTAAGGCTTTATAATTCCTCCAGATTCCTATCACATATCCCACTACTGCTCCAGAAATTGCAGTCCCTGAGCTGGATGGAAAAACAGCAAAGATGTACAGGTAGGACTTAATAGGAAATGGGAAAGACCGAAAGAAGTGCTTGGGGAAGAACTCAAGAGGCAGAAAACTTTGAGTCTACCTGACTTCAAGGGATTCCAGCCTGGGCAAAGTACTTACATGACTTTGTTCTCAGTACTAAGCACTAGTGGATTTCTTGTGCTCTCAGAGGCTGCCATGCATTTTGGTAAACTTGGCTTATCACTGTCTTCCTTTTGTTCCTCTCATAGGGGTGGCAAAATATGCCTGACTGATCACTTCAAACCCTTGTGGGCTAGAAATGTACCCAAATTTGGACTAGCTCATCTCATGGCCCTGGGGGTAAGTTTGATATACTTAGTATAGGAAAAGGAGGGGTTGGGAATTAGATCTGGGCAGTACAAGAAAAGTAACTGAGAGTAAACGAGGAATTCTAGGGTTGACTCTTAGGAATGTTCCCCTAGAATCTCTCTCCAGGAAGGAGTTAGTAATGGAACAAGAGGCACTGACTGGGTGGTAGTAATCTCACAGGGTCTCCCTTGTATTGCAGCTGGGTCCGTGGCTGGCAGTGGAAATTCCTGATCTGATTCAGAAGGGTGTGATCCAGCACAAAGAGAAAGGCAACCAGTGAAGGATCAAGCCACTGAGGCAGGACAGAAGGACCTTTGATAGGCTACTTTTTCTTTCTTGTGCATCATGCTTCTTACTCATCCGATCACTTCCCGCTATAGCTGTCCACGTCTAGTCGTTTCCAAGTTACTGCAGCCGGCATTTTTGATGAAAACAAGAAACACAACATTATTGCTGCTGAGTTTTTAAGTTAGGCTGCACAGGAAGGGGAAAGACTTGCCTTGGAAAACCAAGAGGCAATTTATATTCCCTGGTAGACAAATGGAGTCCTCAAACCTGGTGTCCTAAGAAATAGCTGAAAATGAGTACATAGCCATTTTGGTTTCTGTAGCAACCCATCAATAAAAGCTGCTTCCATGGTAGCCTGTACTTCTCCTTGGTGGCTGTTAACAGAGGGTGATCAGCTAAAACCAGAGGCACCTTGAGCAGCCACACTAGGTTGAGAGGGTGTGGCGGGGAGGGGGGGGAGTGGGAAATGCTCTGCTCAGGAGCTGGGGAATGAAAGAAAATGACTGCTCTGCCTGAGACTGCTGCTGAGATCTGCATTGTTCTTTAGCAGCCAACCATGCTTTGCCCACTGCCTAAGCCTGCAAGGAGGCTGAGGAATGGTTTTGCAAGTCCAGCATTCCCTGCCCCCCAGGGTTCTTCCTGGAGCGCGGATGCTTCGCCACTGGTCTGCTGTCTGGACCCAGGCCTGCAGCTTGTCACACTGGCACCCGACCTGATCTGTGCTGCAAGCCTCACAGCAATCTTCAATTTTCAAATATGCATTCCTACAGGTCACAGGACGGGGTGACGGAAGCCTAGATCGCGGGACCTTGCTTCGGAGCGATGGTTTAAAGACCACTCTGGGCAGGGCTGGAAACTAGCGGTTCTAAAGTTGGCAGCGTTTCCATGGTGTCGGCCGCGGAGCCGTGGGGGCGGGCTCACGCAAGCGCCGAGGGGGTGGGTGGGAGGAGTCAGACTGTGGGTGCGCAGGCGCCTTGAGAGACTGTGAAGCCGGTGGCCGGGTGGGACCAACAAAGATGGCGGCGGCCCTTGCGGCGGGAGCGAGCTGGGCAACAGCGGCGGCTAAAGCTGCAACCCCGCTGGAGGGGGAGCTGCACGGGGGTAGGAGGGGGTGGCCCTGAGTTGGAGCTTGGCCCCTGCTGGCCTTCCCCGCCACATCGCCGGGGGACAGGTACGGGCCAGGGCGTTATGGCGGGGGAGGGGGGATCTGAGGGAAGAGTGCTCCAGACCTCAGAGGACGTTCTTCACAAAGCAGAGGCTGGTGGGGGCTTGCGGGGCCTGGGAGATCTGGACTGGAAGGACAGCATCCCGGGCCGCAGGGAATACGCCGCCGGACCCTGTAGCCAATCAGCGGCCTCGGCCTTTTTGCCCTCGAGGGGGGCGGACCCGGGTAAAACCCTGCTGTGGTGGGAGAGATGCAGAGATTAAGGGTCAGGAGTTTTTTGTCCTCCATCTCGAGCCTTTGCCCCCTGAACCCCAACACCATGTCGGAGCTCAGAGGTGGGGGAGGAAATGTGTTGCAAATCACCCATTTTATCTGTTTCATTTGCAACCCGGAGGGACAGGGATTTGAATGTAGAATGCTGTCTTTTGGGGGGTTATCCTTGCATCCACACTCCCATTGACCACACAGGTCTAGGGCACACCCCACTTGACTAGCTAGGTTTGAAGGCTCTTGTTATGAGTTTATGGATTATAAAGACAACTAAGATGGGGACTGTCACAGGCTTTTCAGTCAAGTTGTATTCTGTAGGGAAATAGTTGGGGTATTGAAAGGGTCAAAGTCATAAGCTGCTATCTTTCATTCATTTGTTTACTCAAGGGGTACTAAGTATTTGCTTTGTAGCAAACACAAGATACAAGGTCCTGGAGATACAAGGACTGATCTGATAGACATGATTCATGCTTCAGTTCATGTAGAAGCTAATGGTAACCTAGAATCTTTTCTCCCTCCATAACATAAATACTGACCCCCTTTCTCCTCCCAGGTCCAGCCAGTGGTGTCCACAATGCCCCAGGCCTCTGAGCACCGCCTGGGCCGGACACGAGAACCACCAGTCAATGTCCAACCCCGAGTGGCATCCAAGCTACAATTTGCCCCCCGGGCCCGCAGCAAGGAACGTCGCAACCCAACCCCAGGGCCAAATCCTATCTTACGACCTCTGCCTCCCCGGCCAGGTCCCCCTGATGAACGGCTCAAGAAACTGGAGGTCGTAAGGGGTCGGACCTCAGGCCCTCGTCCCAGAGGACCCCTTCGGGCAGATCATGGGGTTCCCCTGCCTGGCTCACCACCCCCAGCTGTGGCTCTGCCTCTCCCATCCCGGACCAACTTAGCCCGTTCCAAGTCTGTGAGCAGTGGGGACTTACGTCCACTGGGAATCGCCTTGGGAGGGCACCGTGGCACTGGAGAGCTGGGGACTGCACTGAGCCGCTTGGCACTCCGGCCTGAGCCACCCACTTTGAGACGTAGCACTTCTCTCCGCCGTCTTGGGGGCTTTCCTGGACCCCCCACCCTGTTCAGCATACGGACAGAGCCCCCTACTTCCCATGGCTCCTTCCACATGATATCTTCCCGGCCCTCTGAGTCTTTCTACTCTGATAACAAGATGGTGAGAAATTGCCAGCACACATGGCCTTCCACACTCAAGTTCTTCTATGCCTCCAACTTTCTTGCCATCATGTGACCTTCCTGTCCCCTTTTCCCCAGGTTCCTTTTTCAAGTTTCTTACAGCAGTGTATCCTCTCCTGTCCCTTACTTCTGGGCCCTCCTACACCCTTTTCTGGGTTGTCTGTGACTCCCAGCATGGTGTGCCATTTTGGTCCCCAGGGAATTTACCCAACTATTTAGAATACTTCTTTTGGGTCCCTAGACTCTTCCCTTCCCTTACTGCACCTTCTCTCCTAGGGCTCTGCCTAGGCCTAATTAATCTCTGGAGTTGAAGAGGGGCGGGTTCAGAGCATCTGAGCTAATGTGGTTGCCCATTTCCCAAGCTAAGTGAGCTACGCTGATTGCAGTTGGAGCCTGCAAGAAAGGGCGAAGGAAAAGGCCACGGGGGCAGGAGGGGGATTTGGAGGTAGCAAGGTGGGGGTGAGAAGCAGCTGGGCAACCATGCCAGTGCTTGGGGAGTTACCCCAGGAGCTGCAACGTCGGCTAGCTGGGCAGAGGAGTAAGTGGGGAATAGGTGGGACAGCCGTGGCTGAGTCTGTGCTACACTCAGCCGTGATGGGCTTACTGCTCATGACCAGTGAGGTAGGGAGACCGTTGAGGTAAAGAGGGTAAAGTTTGGGCACATATGGGGTGGGGGTGGCAGTGGGCAGCATGCTGTTGGAAGATTAAAGTGGATATACAGGAAACTGCTGACTGTGCTCTGGCATTCCAGGCTCATCACACGCTGCTTCTGGGCTCTGGTCATGTTGGCCTCCGAAATCTGGGAAATACAGTAAGAGCCATTCTGTTCCTCTTTCCTAAAAGGAAATATGAAATGGTACTGGGGGTGGGAAGAACCTGGGTATTTGGGGAAGGCATGTGGAAGGAGAACACTGAAGATCTAAGGCTTCTGGAGAGATAATGGCAGTGTCCCTACTGCTTCCCAGTGCTTCCTGAATGCTGTGCTACAGTGTTTGAGCAGCACTCGGCCTCTTCGAGACTTCTGTCTGAGAAGGGACTTCCGGCAAGAGGTGCCTGGAGGGAGCCGAGCCCAAGAGCTCACTGAAGGTGGGGCAACAACTCCTGCTCCCTCTATTCCCTTTTCCCAAAACCCCTTGCAGGTCCATCTGTCAGTATTCATGGCCTCCAACCCATCAGTCTCACAGTTATATACATTTTTCCCATTGCCTACTTTACTAGTGTTTGTTTTCTGTTCTAACATCCTCTTACCTTACCTGTTTCATTCAGACATTAATCTTTGTTTCCTTCCCCTATCCCACCCTAACAGCCTTTGCAGATGTGATTGGTGCCCTCTGGCACCCTGACTCTTGTGAAGCTGTGAATCCTACTCGGTTCCGAGCGGTCTTCCAGAAATATGTTCCCTCCTTCTCTGGATACAGGTGGGAGAGCTGGAGAATATAGATTTCTCTCTAGAGATTTCCCTCTTGGGGATAGGACCAAGTAGGGACCCCAGCACCATTTTTCTGAGTCTTGAGATGTTCTCCATACAGGAAGTAGGAACCACATCTGGGAAGGGGATAGTGTCTATGAAGGGATCAGTTTCCCATATTCTCTGTCTGGCTACAGCCAGCAGGATGCCCAAGAGTTCCTGAAACTCCTCATGGAGCGGCTACACCTTGAAATCAACCGACGAGGTCGCCGGGCTGCACCAATCTTGGCCAATGGTCCACCTCCTCAACTCCGCCGAGGAGGGACTCTGCTTGAAGAACCTGAGTTAAGGTAAGGGTTACTCCCGCTCCTTCCTCTCCCTAATAGTTTATCAAAAGTGTTCATCCTTCACAGAACTGAGCTAGTCAAAATTAGAAGTACTACCATTCATGAGCCCTTGAGTTCAATCCCCATTATCACCAAAAAAATAAAAGATGAGAGATATAGGGTCCAGGGAAACCCTTTAGCATAAAAAAAAAAATCATTTGAGAAGCAGTGTGGCAGTAGAAGGAAGGAAGGAAAGAAGAAAGACAAGAGGCTGAGGGGTGCAGATGGAGGCAGAAGATACTGCTAGGGATGTCACAGAATCGAGAGAAAAGAGGAAAATTATAACAAAGTACATAAAAAGGGCTTGAAGGCAGCATTTTCTTCCTTGGTGTATGTTCCTCTCTTTTCTTTTGCCTTGGATTTCCCCAGAAGATTTCCTGAATTATTCCTTTGACTAGAAATTTAGGGGAGGAGCGAGGGTATGGGTAGGATATAGAGCTCTGTGGGTCATTTTGGTGGTGGTGAGGTGCTCTATGTTCCTGCTGTATCATGGTTGATCCCTGTTTCTCTGATCCGTGGTAGTGATGATGATCGAGCCAACCTAATGTGGAAGCGTTACCTGGAGCGAGAGGACAGCAAGATTGTGGGTATGAAATGGGGCAAAGCAACGGGGAAAAATTAGTTTGGGACTCGGGGAAAAATTGATATTTTCAAGATGTGTGGGAACAAAACTGGATGATAAAGATGTGAAATAGTATGAAGAGTTTATTAGGAGTGTTGATAGTGAGAAAAGGATGGTCAAGCAAAGGGGCAGGAAGTGACAGAATTTCAAGAAAGTGTCTCACGCACCCAACAATGATGTTTTCCTACCCTTTGTTTTTGTCTAGACCTGTTTGTGGGCCAGTTGAAAAGTTGTCTCAAGTGCCAGGCCTGTGGGTATCGCTCCACGACCTTCGAGGTTTTTTGTGACCTGTCCCTGCCCATCCCCAAGGTGGGATTCCAGAGGATTCCAGGGGTAGAAGGAACACAGGTTCTTTCACCCTTTCCTACCCACCTATAGAGTGTGGGCGGGAACCCTGTGGGTCTCTAGAGTGCAACTGAAGCCTACATTGATTGATGAAGAATAGAAAAAGAAAATTCAGAACATGCTAACCCTTACTTCCCCTTTCCCCCCAGAAAGGATTTGCTGGGGGCAAGGTGTCTCTGCGGGATTGTTTCAGCCTTTTCACCAAGGAAGAAGAGCTAGAGTCGGAGAATGCCCCAGTATGTGGAGATTCACAAGGGCTATAATAAGGGTGGGAGAACTGGAGGGACTCTACAGGGAGAAAAGGGTATGCATGTTTCCTTAGTATGGCAAGTAATCATTATATGTCTGCATTTGTGTTGGGGTCTCAGATATGCCTTAGTAATGCTAGGGCAAAAGGATGTGGCCCAGAGGATACAGACATGACAAGGAACATACTAAATTTGTATGGTTTGAGATGTCAGAAAAGCCAGCTGAGGAGAGAACACATTAACTTAACACTGTTTGGCATTTATTCAGGTGTGTGACCGATGTCGGCAGAAAACACGAAGTACCAAAAAGTTGACGGTACAAAGATTCCCCCGAATCCTCGTACTCCGTATCCTAATCCACAGATTCTTACTTCTTTTTTTTTTTTTTTTTTTCAAAGAGAGAGGGATAGTGAGAGAGACAGAGAGAGAAACAACTTTATTTAGTTTTTCACATGGCTTTAGTTGCTCCAACAGTTAGTTGTGTACGTGGTGCTGGGGTTTGAACCCGGGTCCTCGTGCTTGTCAGGCAAGCGCCGAAACCGCTGAGCCACCGCTCCAGCCCAGATTCTTACTTCTCTTAGGATATCTCCCATACATTCTCATTCCTTAGTCTCTATGTTTGCAAAGGCTGGCCATTTGGGAATTGAGTTTTCCTTAGGAAAAGCTTGCCACACAGCCTTTTCCTGGGGGAAGAGAGGGGACGGCATTTAGGACTGCAGTTACCCTTAGAGACCCTCCACCTCCCAAATGCTCCTCTTTTTTTTTTTTTTTTTTTTTTTTTTAAGAGAGAGGGACATTGAGAGAGAAAGAATCAGTTTTATTCAGTTTTTCATGTGGCTTCCGTTGCTCCATTGTTTACGTGGTACTGGTTTCAAACCTGTGTCCTCGCATATGCTAGGCAAGCGCTGTAACCGCTGAGCCCCCAAATGCTCCTTAACCAGGGCTTAGATCTGAATCGGTTTTCAACCTCCCGAGGCTCCATCAAGAAAAGTTCTGTAGGTGTAGACTTCCCACTGCAGCGACTGAGCCTAGGGGACTTTGCCAGTGACAAAGCAGGTGAGTCTGGAGGGGAAGATTCTGAGGAGCTTCAGGAGGAGGGCACAGCTGTGTTTGTAGAACTGGATCATCTCTAACCCTGCAGGAAGCCCTGTTTACCAGCTTTATGCCCTTTGCAACCATTCGGGCAGCGTCCACTATGGCCACTACACAGCCCTGTGCCGATGCCAGACTGGTTGGCATGTCTACAATGACTCCCGGTGAGAACAGCCTCTACTCCCACTGCGGCCCTGACACCCTCTCCTGTGTAACCCCAGAAGAGCAGAGGGCCTAGTGAAAGGAGAGGTGGGGGTCTTTCCTGATCTCTTGCTGGATGCTCTGATGGGGAGGAGGGATTATACAGGAATGACTCCAACCCTTTCCCCATCTCCCTTCTTCCTAGTGTCTCCCCTATTAGTGAAAATCAAGTGGCATCCAGTGAAGGCTATGTGCTGTTCTACCAACTGATGCAGGAGCCAACCCGGTGCCTGTGACACGCCCTTTAAGCCCTGGCACCTGTGAAGAAACCCTTTCAACACCCTTAAGCCCCAGGCTCCCCATTTACCTCAGAGACGTCTATTTTTGTGTCTTTTTAATCGGGGAGGGGGGAGGGGGTGGTCGTAGCTCCCATTATTTTTTTTATTAAAATGTACCCTTTCCACCTGGAGGCTCCCTTGTCTCCCAGCCCCTGTACAAAGCTCATTAGGCCCCTGCCCGTGTACAGCCCCCAGGCCCTCTGCAATCTCACTTTTTGTGAATAAATTTATTAAGAAAAAGTGATATTCTTGTTTGTATTTGTGCTCGGGGTGAAAATACAGAACTGGATCCAACAGAAGTCTTCCTGGGACCCAGTTCTGAATGGGGAGGGGCTCTGAAGGCCGAGGAGGAGGGGGCGTGGGTGGAGCTGACCCCTGACGCCTGTGTCCTAGCAGGGAGGGTTTAGTTTTGGGAGAAGGCGACCGGCAAACCTTGAGATTAGTGAGGGGCAGGGAAGTGTCAAAGCGGAATGCGGGCACTGCACAGACGGGCTTTGCGGAGAAGGGAACTGGCCCTCGGGGGCGAGGCACCCAAGAACCCCTGTTGATAAACAGTGCGTTGCCGGGCGGCCCCAGCTCCCGTAGGCCCGGGCTGTTGCTAACATCAAGCAGCTGTTGTGGAGCCGCCTCCCCGCGGACTGGCCCCAGTCCCTCCGTCTACCCTGCACCACCAAAGCTCCTGGGGCCCTGCCTGCAAGGTTCTCGCCCTATCCGGGCCGGGGAAGCTTCAGTTGGGTAATGCTAACCCCGAATTCAGCCTTGCGGTTTCGGCCCCGGGGAGTAGGGCGCCGGCTACGGCAGCTCCGCCCTGAGCGGGTCAACCTCCAGCTCCACCTAGAGGCCCGACTCCCACGAAAGCCTTAGCCCCGCCTGGGCACGTCACTGCCGGGTCAGTGTTTTCATTGGTGAATATGATCCGGGGTCCTTCAAGACCCACCAATCCCGAGGCCAGAAAGAGTGTCTGGCACTCTTCTCCAGAACAGAGTGCACGGAGGGTCCTAGGAAGGGCTGGGAAGGGGTCGGCGGGCCCGGAGCGCTTGCTGGTCTCCTGGGGGGTGGGCACGCGGAGCCCCAGCACTCGGGCGTCCGGCCCCCCGGTCTGCCCGGCCTGGCCGATAGCGTGGGCGTGGTCCTTATCTCCTGCGCGCAGGCGGAGAGATCCCCACGCTGTCTCCTACTCCCTCATTTTCTCTGGTCTTATCTCGTGGATAAGCACTGGTCCCGGGGGAAGACCTCACTGCTCCACCCGCGGGTCCGCGCGCTGTGCCTTAGTTTCCTCTAAATCTGTGAGCAGCCGAGGGTGGAACGCGGACCCCGCGGAGCTTCTGCCTGTCGGCCCTTTCCCCAGACCCAATGAGCCGGACTGTAGTCGTGCTGGGCGGAGGCATCAGCGGCTTGGCTGCCAGTTACCATCTGAGCCGAGCGCCCTGTCCACCGAAGGTGAGTGTTTCACTGGTGCCAGTGGCGGCCTCATTCAGTATTCGTCCATTTCCTGCAAAAGCTGGGTAGATCCTGGCGGTTGGGATTCTCCTTCCAGTCCCCACCCCCGCGGCTACAGATGGTCTGCAGTGTCGCCTCCTTGTCGCCAGGTGGTCTTGGTGGAGGGCAGCAAGCGTTTGGGAGGCTGGATCCGCTCAGTCAGAGGGCCAGATGGTGCAATTTTTGAACTTGGACCTCGGGGAATTCGGCCAGCCGGAGCGCTGGGAGCCCGCACTTTGCTCCTGGTGAGAGGCTTGTGGATGTGTAAGGACAGGTTGCAGAGGAGGCTTTCACTAAATGGGTAGAGAGTTCAGGGGAGGAAGTTTATTTGGTGGGTCAGACCTTTCCTTAATTTCTCCTCCTCTTGAGGGCATGTGGAGAGCAGGTTTCTGAGCTCGGCTTGGACTCAGAAGTGCTGCCTGTCCGGGGAGACCACCCCGCTGCCCAGAACAGGTTCCTGTATGTAGGTGGTGCCCTGCACCCCCTGCCCACCGGCCTCAGGTAACCCCGTCACCTCCTTGCTGCACATCCTTTTACTTTGCCCATTTCATAGCCCTTGCATGTCTTCATTTGCATGTCTGTCAGTCCTTCCAGCAAAAAGGGGCCAAATGAATGGAAGGGACCCCCTCGAGCTGAGAAGGTAAATCAGCAGCTGCCTCTTCACACCCCTTCCTCCACACAGGGGGCTACTCCGTCCTTCACCCCCCTTCTCCAAATCTCTGCTTTGGACTGGGCTGAGGGAGTTGACCAAGCCCCGGGGCAAAGAGCCTGATGAGACCGTGCACAGTTTTACTCAGCGCCGCCTTGGACCTGAGGTGACACTGCTCAGGGGCTGCCAACCTCTCTCTCCTAAACCAGCTTCAGAATTCCCTACTCAGATCTACCCCTAGGGGCTCTTTTGTATCATTTGGGGATGCCCTTTTCTTGTCATACTCCCCTAGTCTCCAAAACTCAAGCCCTTCCCCCTCCTTTCCCTACCAAGAAGGGACAGTGGAAACTTATTCAGTGCAGCCACTCAGTCCCAGTCTCACCCTTAAGGTGGCGTCTCTAGTCATGGACAGTCTCTGCCGTGGAGTGTTTGCAGGCAACAGCCGTGAGCTCAGCGTCAGGTCCTGCTTTCCCAGTCTCTTCCAAGCTGAGCAGACCCATCGTTCCATAATACTGGGGCTGCTGCTGGGGGCAGGTGAGGGGGGGATTGGTTTAAAGGGTGAAGATGTTAAGGATTGCCAAAGTCAGGCAAGGGGTCCTAGTTTGATGATTCTTTTTTGCTGCTTCTGCAGGGCAGAGCCCACAACCAGACTCAGCACTCGTTCGCCAGGCCCGGGCTGAGCGCTGGAGCCAATGGTCACTCCGTGGAGGGATGGAGATGTTGCCCCAGACCCTTCACACCTACCTGACTAGTAGGGGAGTCAGTGTTCTCAAAGGTCAGCCAGTCTGTGGGCTCACCCTCCAAGCAGAAGGGCACTGGAAGGTAGGGTAACCTTCTGGAGTGTAACGAACCTGTATCAGTGTTTCCATCTTTAAGTGGTTCAACCAAGGCTGATAGAATTGTAATTAGTCATTGTTTCCTTGCCTTAGAAGTTATTTAGAGCCAGGTCTAGTGGCACACACCTGTAATCCCAGCAACTTGGGAGGCTGAGGCAGGAGGAGCACAAGTTCAAGGCCAGCCTGGGCAATGTAGTGAGACCCTGTCTCAAATAAAAAGGATTGAGGATGTAGCTCAGTAACTCAATCCCCAGAACTACCAAAAGAAAAAAAGGTATTTATTCTTGGGCTACCCCAGGTTCCTAGAGGCCTTATTTGTGGACCTTCCACAAAGACCCCTTTGATATAAGTCTGTGGACAGAAGTTGTAGTTATAAGTAGTCAGAAACGTAATTCAGTGGTAGAGCACTTGCCTAGCATGGGTGCCCCAGTACTGTCAAAAATAAAAAAGTATGAAGATAGCTGGTCAGAGAGACATAGGGAAGGAACCACCCAGCTTCACTGAACATTCCAGAGCAGCCACACTGGCCTCTGGCCCACTTCCTGGAGTGATTTTTGTGCAGACGATAACAGTCACTCGTTTTTTTTTATCCTGGGTTGGCACACAGTCTTTCCTGCCACTTGGGTGACTGTGAAACTGAGAGCAAGGCAGCAGAAATCTTATTTCACCCATAAAGTTCTCATTATCACTCTTTCAAATGTTTTCATCTTCTCAGGTGTCTCTGGGGGACAGCAGTCTGAAGGCTGACCATGTTATTAGTACCATTCCAGCTTCAGGTAATGGGGTAACCCCCTTCCCTTCCCCAGCCAGCATGAGGCAGTAATTGTACCTTCATAGGCCAGCAGGACCACATTATGCCCCTAAGCTGGTCATCCCTATGGCAATCCAGTCTCAGAGAGCTGATGAAATTGTAGTGTGAATGCCTCCTGAATCAGGCCTGATCTCCTCCAGCACTCAGCAAGCTGCTTCCTGCAGAGGCTGCCCCCCTGGCTCATATCCTTAGTACCATCACTGCTGTGTCTGTGGCAGTGGTGAACCTGCAGTACCGGGGAGCTCGTCTGCCTGTCCAGGTAAGACATGGAGCGGGAGAGAAAGCATGGCCTCAGCTGAGCCTTTCCTTCCGGATCCATGGTTGTTTTTTTTTTTTTTTTTTTTTTAATTCTCCAGGGATTTGGACATTTGGTACCATCCTCAGAAGACCCAGGTGTCCTGGGAATCGTGTATGACTCAGTTGCTTTCCCTGAGCAAGATGGGAGCTCCCCTGGCCTCAGAGTGACTGTGAGAGCAGGAAGCGTTACATAGTAGGCTTTCCATAGGCTCCTCTGTGCCCCACTGTAGGCAAGGCCTACAGTGCCATATTCTGTCCACAGGTGATGTTGGGAGGTTCCTGGTTACAGATGCTGGAGGCTAGCGGCCTTGTCTTATCTCAGGAGGTGTTCCAACAGCAGGCACAGGAAGCAGTTGCCACACAATTAGGACTGAAGGAGCAACCAAGTCACTGCTTGGTCCATCTACAGAAGGTGTGTTAGGGTGAACTCCCATCAGTTCCCTATTCTAGGCCTTGAAGGCAGAGACTGGTATTTTTGACACTGTATGTCAACCAAGGCCTGGGAAACCAATAATAAACTTTGTCCTGTATCCCCTCTTCTCTCCCCAGAACTGCATCCCTCAATATACACTAGGCCACTGGCAAAAACTGGGTAAGTTGGGAAAGTAGCTGGGCTGAGGAGGGCAGAGGAAATCAGACCTGAAACTATAACATTCCTTTCATCCTTTCCTTCCAGAGTCAGCTATGAAATTCCTGTCTGCTCAAAAGTTGCCCTTGACTCTGGCTGGAGCCTCCTACGAAGGGGTCGCTGTTAATGACTGTATAGAGAGTGGACGCCAGGCAGCAGTCAGTGTACTGGGCACAGAATCTAACAGCTGATCCTCAGCTCCCACTGATGAAAATAAAAGTCATAGCATGATCTGGCTATTCTGGCATCTGTGGGCATGAGGGTGGAGGGGGAGCAAAGAGGTAAAATGTGCCTGGGATGCAGAAAGCAGGAGCAGAGGCGAGACAAGTCCTTTATTAGAAAATATATCAAAATTCCAGCCCCCTGAGCCAGGACCAGAAGAGGGAGCTACTCCAGCACTGTCCGAAAGTGCCTAGGAAGGGGCTTCCTTTACTAACAGCTGCCTGGGAACCATAAATAGAATAAATATTCACAGAGGTCCCAGGAGAAGCCAGATCACGCTTGGAAGAGGGTGATCTCCAAGGAAGAGAAAGGGACTTGGGGTCCAGCCCTGCTCCTACCCCATGGGCAGGGAACTCCTAAGAGTTGTCACATAAAATCATGACATCAAGGATTCACAGTCATAACCCCTGGCAGGTGACCCTAGAAAGAGGGACCTCCAGGACTAGAGGAGCCCAGCTCCATTCTAGCAGTGAGGAGAGGCCCCTGCCCCCCAGCATAGCACTAGAGTTCAATTCCCCCACATCCCTCTAAGAGCAATGAGGAGCTGAGGGTGGGGAGAATACAACCCTTCTGATTCAGTTTCATGATTAAGGTGGGCAAGGAGAAGTCAGTGTGGACCACGGGGGGCTGTGTGGTTGGCAGTAGGTAGAGGGCCAGGCCTAGCTGGGGGCCGGCGCTGCAGCATCTCTTGACGGAAGGCCTGGGAAGAACCAGGTGGGTAACGGGGACCAGAAGGAGACCGGGGACCCCGAGGGTCAGTCCCAATATCTGCTGTGACGTTGGTATAGAGAGGACCCAGCTCTCGAGCCAGCAGTCGGTATGTCAGTGAGTTCATCCCATCTTGAGTCCAGGAGTTCTGAGTACGGACCAGGAGGTCAAATCTAAGGGTTAGAGGTTGGATACTAAGACCCAGAAAGGAACAGCCAGGAATCTAGCAACCTTTAGGGGTTTCCTGGCTAGGGGTATGGAACCCTGAGAATCCAGTAACAATTACCAGGTTCTCCCTACCTGTGGGGATTTTCCTCGTTGCCCTTATCTCCTCGGTGCTTTACCATCTTATAGTGTCCCACAGATGTGGGGGGCCGAGAGATCTTCATCCCAGCCAGGCGCACCCTATGGGGAAAGTGAGGGAATCTTGGAGGATCCAGAATGAAAAAAAAAAAAAAAAAAAGCTGCAGACAGGAGAACAAGAAAAGCAAAGGACGGCAAGGAAGGGATTGCATGTTCCTGTATGCAAAGAACAATTAGTACTAGTCAGGTTTTTAAAAAAGTGCCAAAGTACAAGAAGGTAGGAGAAAGTCAAACAGCAAGAAGGAAATAGTTCAGAGAATGTAAAGGAAAGGCTGAAGGTATCCAAATCCTTAGGGCCCAATGCCAGGCACTCTGGGGCCTTTAAACAATTGGCAGAGGTAGGTCTGCTCCTTCTACTTTTGCTTCCTAAGTGGCTCCCAGGAGCTGCCTTTGCTGTCTGGGAGGGAGGAGGAAAGAGGCCATTTTGTTGAAAGGACATGACTGGGAATTGCAGATCCCAGATGCAGAAAAACTTTTTTTTTTTTTTTTTTTTTTTGATGCCAGGGATGGAACCTTGGGCCTTGCACATGCTAAAGCACGTGCTCTACCACCAAGCTATGTCCGGCAATACTTATTTAGAATAGTGGCTGAGCTACCCTCAATTCCTCTCCTTCTTTTGTCATGTGTTTAAAAGAGAGCAGATCTTAAAGAAATTCCAGTTCCGACACAGAAGCAAGTAGTGAAGATGGCCTCTAAATGAATTGGAAGAATAACATACATTTCGCATTTCCCATAAAGTTGCCATCCCAACTGGGCACAATGGCACATGCCAGAAATCCCAGCAACCCAAGAGTCTGATGCAGGAGGATCACAAGTTCAAAGCCAGCCTCAGCAACTTAGTAAGACCCTGCCTCAAAATAAAATAAAAAGGGCTGGGGATATGGCTTAGTAGTTAAGTGCCCCTGGGTTCAATCCCCAGTACCAAAAAAAAAAAAAAAGTCATCGCAGGGGGAGGAGAGGTAATGGGTCTAGCATACCAAGTGCAAATATTCACTTCATACATCAAAGTGGGTGGCTGAGGCTGAATATCAGTGTGTTTCACAAGCTAAAAAAAAAAAATGAGTTTGGCATCACGCCAATGTCACTGGCATTTTTATTTTTTTAAGTGATTCCTAGCCACATGGAGCAGAACCCCACTCCCTCATCCCCAGAGAAAGTCATCTAGATACAAGCCTAGCAAAAGGTGAAACTAGCCGGTGGCACAGGGCTATAATCCCAGTGGCTCAAGAGGCTGAGGCAGGAAGATCACAAGTTCAAGGCCAACCTAAGCAACATAGACCCTCAAAATTTTACAAAAAGGGGGTTGGGGGTATATGTTGGGGATGTATGTGGCTCAGTGGTTAAGCACCCCTGGGTTCAATCCCTGGTTTAAAAAAATATAAAAAGGTGAGACTATACTGTCTCCAGGCCCCGTTCCAGCTCTAGAATCCCACCATGATATCTTCTGATGATCTCTCCTCTCCCAGGAATATAACTAACCAAATTTAGCAAACTTAAGGAATATAGAATGGGAAACAGCATGCAAAGCCTGACATGGTTAAACTGAAAAGACAAAGCAAAAGGGTTTAAGTGCAGAACCAAGGAGCTGAACATTAGTATTGAAAGGCTATGGTCAGGGGTGGTCTAAGAGGACAGGGGTAGGGAGGGAAGTGGTGGCAGAAGTCTGACCTGGTAGCTATGTCGTCATCCTCACCACCCCAGCCCCAGTATTCATTAGGGAAGCCATTCATCTTCAGGTACTGGTCAGGAGTGAGTGCTGAGACCCCTCCAAAGTACTGGGGGTACGGGAGGCTAGGGAGAAAAAAATCCTTGCGTTGCACAGGTCTTCTGGAGAGACATCCCTACCCACAATTCCCTTAGCTGGCCTCCTCCCACTGGATGGTTGGATTCCCTGCTTCCCAACACCCTTCCATGCCCTCTACCTGTATCCAAATTTGTTCATGGCAACAGCAACATGCCGTGGTCCCCGGGGGTCACACACATACAGATTGTGGTCATTTTCTGGCAGGAGGTCCACATCATGCAAGAACAGGCAGTCCCACTCTTCATCACGCAGTGCCTCCCGCACCCCAACATTCAGCAGTTTTGCCCTGTTAAATGTTCCATTTCCAGCCTGGAAGATAATGGAAGGGGACCATGCTATGTCTGAAGGTAACATGGAGAGGAAGGGGCTTAAGCCAAACAGTAGAAAGGGAAATCTAAGTGAGATACCAGGAAAGGAGAATGAAGGGAAAGACAAACCACCTTTTGACTTTTTCATTTAGTCAATTCAACAGTTGTTTTTTGTTGTTGTTGTTTTTGTTTTCTGGTTCTTTTTTTTTTTTTTTTTTTTTTTTGGCATATCAGTATGTGCTTGACATTTAAATGCTGCTGTTTAGCATTTCATCTTGACAACCAACAGTGTGGAACGGGTGGTACATTAGTTATCTATTGCTCTCTGCCTCATTGTAGAGGGCACCCATATCACAAATGGTAGAACTAGCTCAGAGCTGCCCAGTTCCAAACTTGCATAAGCCACTCAACAAAGGAAAAATCCTAGAAGGGTATGAGACAGTGGAGTACCCTAAGCACAAGAAGTCTGGGACTAATGAGTTTAGAAAAGTGCTTCTCCGCATTCCAGTCTGCCCTTTTAAAAGTATTCTAGGTGAGAGTGGAGTGGCATTTACTTGAGGCTTTACATAAAAGAAAGAAGGGTAGAGACTGGGGGTACCTGGTGGATGACATAGATGCCATAAGCAAGCTGCTGGCGCTGCAGAAAGGGGTGTAGGTGGTAGAGCAGCAGGCGCAGGTGGTGCTCCCGGGCACGATGGGGCACAATGATAGCTGTCCGGGAGCGGGGCTCACACCCTGCTGGGCGGTACCTGCCACCAGGTTCTACCCGAGGATTCCGCTCCACAATCTCTGCTAGCGATGGTACTGGGCTAAAGGACACTGACACCGGACCCACTGTTGGGAGGGAATGGCACAATCAGGGTTTGGAGGGGAAAGGAGAAAAGAATGAGCACGAAGACCTGGAACCTCCAACCCTGGCAGTCTGGGTCTGGGCTCAGGTCACCTAGGCCTCACTCAGAAATCTCACAAGCCTTGGGTTTCCCATCATTGGACAACTCTACAAAGCCTGGAAGATATAGACTCCACCTAGCCTACTAGATGTTTTAGCGTTCTATAACTTTCTCCTGCCCCACAGGGTTTGAAGCTATAGTTGGGGGAGGAAGGGAACAGGACTTCCAACCAATTAAACAAGGGAAATAATTTCTAGCCCCAGGCAGGGAGAGCCCATAAAATGAGAAGGCAATGAAATTGTGGCCCGATCAAAGAACCAGGTCTACATTCTGAATTTAGAGTCTATCTCAACCTCAGCACATCCTCAGAATACAATTAATCTGTTCTAAGTCCCACTCCTGCCACTCCATACCTGCCCAAGGCTCCCTGCCCCCACACCCTGTCCTTTCCTTCACCTTCCCTTCACACTCACCTAAAAGAGGGGATCGTTCAGGACAGTAGGGTAGGCCTTGAGGAGCTGGAGGACCCCCAGGCAGATGACTGAGGTTACTGTAGACATCTCGGGGGTGAGAATAGTCAAATGTAGGCCCCTGGTCCCGGCCAAATAGGGCAGTAAGGCTTCGGAAGCCCCCTAGTGACAAGTACATCATGACGGCCAGCTGGGAACCCACAAGCAGGGCCAGCGTGCAGGGCCGCTCCAGCAGCCTCCTCAACATCCTGAGGTGAGGTCTAGGGAAGGAGAAAAGGGAGTTCTGGGAGTAGGCCAGAAGACCACAGGGAGATCAGTGAGTAAAGAGGAATGAAGGTGATGCCAGAAGCGAAAAAAGAAAAACTAACAGAAAACAAAGTTACAGGAAGGAACACGCAGGTGTACGTGTAACTACCAACAGCCCTCACCACTTGTCACTTCCAGCCCAAGTTTCACTCCAGTGCACCTCCCTTCAAACCACTCCTAGCATCTACTTTCAGTCCCTACCTCCAAGAATGTTTACATCACTCAAGTCCCATGTCCATTTCAAAAGAGTCTCTGGAGAATCCTTCCAATTTTAGAGGGGAAGAGAGAGACTCACCTAGATTCAAGCTGTCTTCTTCCAGATCGTGGGGGATCCAGGGGGTCCCAGGGGGGCAGAGATGTGAGGCATTATCTAAAATTGGAAATGTCAAAGAGGACAGAGAAAGGCTCCATCTAGCACTCCAACAGCGAATGTGGGACCAGCCGGGACAGAAGTGGTCAAGAATAGCCAGCCACCTGCATGGGCAGAGATCAAGATCAGGGTGAAGCAGGTTTCCCATCAGAGGAAGTGAGGGAAAGTGGTTGGAAAGAGGAGGAGGAGCAGAAGATGCCAGGTCGCTGGCCTTTCAGGAAACTAGAATTAGTGTGACACTGTCTGGGTTGTACTTCAGCCCCTGCCCCACCACAACAGGACGGACTTGTTTGGAGAGTGGGGACAGTAAACTAATGGAGACATTAGCCGAAAACCCCGTTAGAGAGGTGAGAGAGTCAAGACAGGGCGAGGTAGGAAATAGGTTCTTCACGTAAAAGGGAGCTAAGCTGCTCCGCAGGTGCAGGGAGATGACCACCTGGGAGCTGCAAGCAAACAGCCCCGGAGCGCGGCGGCGAGTCCGGAGTGGGTGGCGTCCTCTCCCCCTTCCACCTTTCCCCAGCCCTAACAAGGGTGGGAAGGAGGGTTATGCCCAAGTGGGGAGAGGGCTGAGGTCGAGACCGTCCGGAGCACCTGGGCGGGCTCACCTGGAGGGGCGTGTCCCGCTCAGCCGGGGTTAAAACCTAGTCCTTTTGGAGCACGCTTGCCCCATCCCAATCTCTTCTCGCTTTTGCCCTACGGTGCAAAGTGAGCCCCCCCGGCCCCCGTCCACACTTCCATCTGGAACCCTGTCCCTGCTTAAGCTCGTCTGCAGCCTTCACCCAGAACTTCTCTCCCAGCCGACCGCCCCCCGAGCCTTTCTCCGCGGCCTCTGTCTCCACCGTCTCCAACCCACATACCTGGTCTTCTGTCTCCCTCGTCACCGACACCCCGACAGCCGGGCGGGCTTCGCTGCCGCCATCTTGGAAGCGGGCGCCGCGGGGCGGGGCCTCGCGTCACGGGGCGGGGCTTCGGGGCGGAGCCAGTCGGGGGCCAGCGAGGGCCGGGTTCCCACACCCGGCCGCCGAGAGGCGTCTGGCAGGGTGCGGCGCGGTCAGCGAGGGTGGGTTGCCGTGTGCGCCGAGAGAGCAGAAAGTCCTACACCTCGCGGAACGAGCGCCGGGCTCCCACCCGCACCCCGCAGTCTTCTAGCGGGATTTCGTTTCTCGCCCCTCAGCTTTGTAAAGACAGCAAGCTCAAGCCCTTCATTTTCCGTAGGGCCGAAGCCGCCCCAGAAGCCGGAGGGGCTGTTTGTGGTGCAGTGTGACCTGGTGCTTGCGACGACTGTCACCGTCGCCCGGGGATAGGCCGAGCACCTCTCCCAGTGTGTCCACGGCGCCCCTTGCGGCGCTGCGCCACCTAGGCGCCAAGTGGTTTCTAGCGCAGGCTACGACGTTGCAGGCTCCTCTAGAGCATTTGTGTATCAGTGGTATCTTGCGGGCCTTGAAATAGAAACAGTTAATAAAACAATGAAACACTTGAGTGTGGAGGAAAAGACAGCGCCTGTTTTAATGTAACAATGTGTTTCCCTAGGTATTAGAGTGAAATGGATGCTCACCCTTGTGGTTTCCGCTAGCCCCGACCTTGCTATGTGTCTTAGAAGCAAATGTTCACTCTGCCGGAAGCGAAAAGCGGAAAAGCGACTCGAATTACTCATAAGTGCCTGCCTCAAAAACCTGATGGTGTCTTGTGCGGGGTGGGGGCGGGGAGGAGGGGAAGGAAGGGGAGTAAACAGTATAATGTGATAAATATGATTACCCAGAAATGATACCTGGTTCACACGTGGAGATTCTGGAAAGGCTTTCCAGAAATAGGGACGGCTAGGTGGAAACCTGAAGACCTTGTGTATAGTGTATCCTGCTTTATGCAATTCCGCTTTCATGACATTAATTTTAAACTCAGGATAGGAAACTGATCTTTATGCAAATTTTGCCTGTCTGGTAGAGTTTCAATTAACCTCCTACTCCTGACTTATGGAAAAAAAGCGATTTTTGCCTCCACTTTCTTATTCATTTTTGTATTCCTGATCTGTAAATGTGGATGTTCTTTAAATTTTCGCTGTACCAGTTACAAAGTATGCCAGTTCTTTTGTGATTTAAAGAAGCATAAACAGTGTGCTCATTTTTATATGGAAATTGAAAAAGACTCTTTCCTTAACCAAACATTAGACAGGCTCCTCTGAGCCCATTTTTAAATGAGTTCTTGTCCCTAGACCCCTCTTGGACCTGCCTAGCCAGTTTTAGCAGGAATCCTGCCAAGTCAGGTAAGAGTCCCCCACCCCCACCTTTGATATCTGATCACCCTCACCTGCCTTTAGCAAAAATCCTGTTGTCAGTTTCTCTAGAATTGCCCTAACCTTGATATAATTTTGCTTCCCTTGGCCCCATCATTTCGCCTATAAATCCCCATTTGTTCTTGCTGTATTCGGATTTGAGCCTGATACCTCTATCTCAATTTCTCTCTCTCTTCCCCTCCATACCTCCCTTACTGGGATAGTCTTTTACCTCTCCTATAGTCCTGAATAGTCTTCTATACTGTTTTAACAAGTGTCAGAATAATTTTTTTAACAAAATGAAAGTCATACCTTTATTTATTTATTTTTCTTTTTTCAGTACCAGAGAGTTGAACTCACTTCTGATCCCTGGACTCCCCTCCCCATCCCTTGGCCAGATCACTTTAATTTATAACTTTTTGAAATCCTCACCTTGCTCTTGTAGAGTTGAGTCTACATTTTCAGTCTTCATCATCAGGAGGGATACCTAATTCTTCTGCCAGAGAATCCAGAATAAATGGCCACATCACACCCCACCCAGGATCATCTGGGATCTGGTCAGCTGGGGAAACTGCCTATACCAGGGCTCAATATGTACACTACCACCAACATGATGGAAAGAAAGAAAAAGAACAGCTAAAATTTGAAAGAGTTTGTTGCCAGGAATGTGGCTCAGTGGTAGACATTGATTCTTGATGTGTAAACGTTCAATTCTCAGAACCAAAAAAAAAAAAAAAAAAAAAAGGAAAAGAAAGAAAAATAATTTGGGTTGGATGAAGTTACCTTTGAGAACTTTTAGGAGGCAAAAAGAGCTCAGTGACTGACTTGATATGCCAAGTCTTGAAGTTAGAGGACTCCAAGATGAGTCCTAGATTTTTCATTTGGATCAATGGGTGGATAGTGGTGGTGGTGGGGTTGTTTGTTTATTTGTGCTGGGGATCAAACCCAGGGAGTTGTGCATGTTAGGCAAGAACTCTGCCACTGAGCTACATTGCCAGTCCCAGTGGTATCATTTAATGAACAAAACTTAGGAGTGGGATGCATTTGGAGGAAAGGGATAAAAATAGCAAATTTTAGACTAAATGGAGGTGAGGTGCCTGTGGAAGGCCAGAACGAAATAATGCTGGATTTGAGTGCAATTTCAGCTTTGAAACCCACCGGCAGGGTTGGAGCTAGAGCTCAGCAGTAGAGCTCTTGCCTGGCATGCATGAGGAACCATGTTCAAACCCCAGCACCGCATATACAACTAAGTGTTAGAAAAACAAAAACCAAAGAAAAAATATTGACTCTCTCTCTTTTAATAAAGAGAGAGGGACAGTGAGAGAGAGAGCGAGAGAAAGAATCAATCTTATTTAGTTTTTCATGTGACTTTCGTTGGTCCAAGACTTCATTGCATACATGGTGCTGGGGTTTGAACTCTGGGCAAGTGCTCATTTTTATATGGAAATTGAACCTCCAAAGAGGTTTCATGATAACAGAACTATGGAAAAGTGACCGCAGGCAGCAGATATTCAATACATCTGAAATTTGAGCACAAAACAGGAGCCAAGTAAAAGCCCTGATTTTTTTAAAAAAAGGATCTCACTGTAGCAGAAAAGACAGACTTCCCCAAATCACTGAAATATGGTTCTCTCAGAGGACCGTTCCATCTTGGTGTTTTATTCTTACGGAACTACTTTTTAATTCTCCGTATCTACCATCCTCTGACCACTCCCCTATATTTGTAAGCCCTCTGTTTTCAAAAACCTTCATCCTGGCCGCACCCTGAGCTGAGTCATCACCTATAACTGCTACACTTCTGAAAACTCAACTTGTAATATGCTGGTTTCTACCACAACATCCTGTCTTTCTATATTCTGAATAAATCCTTGCCCCCCTAATGGCCCAGTCATGACACCTAACACAGTAGAAGAAATGCAGTTTAATAATCAAACTAATTTAAACTGGGTGTGGTAGCACATGCCAGTAATCCCAGTGACACAGGAGGCTGAGGGTTGGAGGATGGCGAGTTCAAGGCCAGTCTGAGCAATTTAGTGAGACCCCATCTCAAAATAAAAACTATAAAGGACTTGGGAATGTAACTGAGTGGCAGAATGCCCCTGGGTTCAGGTTCAATCTCCAGTACAAAAAAAAAAAAAAAAAGATAAATAAATAAAATTTAAAAATTAAAACCCTACTAATTTAAAATTATTTAAGTCTTTACTTCCTTTCTCAAATAAACCTTAGAGATGAGGAGGGGTGGAGTGGGCACACTTTTTTTTAAAGAGAGAGTAAGAAAGAGAGAATCAATTTATTTATTCGTCTTTATTTTGTTTTCCTACCCTTAGTTGTGCATGTGGTGCTGGGGTTTGAACCTGGGTTCTTGCACACGCCAGGCAAGCACTCGACACCTGAGCCACTGCTCCAGCCCATAGGAAGATGTCCAATATCTTGTAAATCCTCTCTCCTATTTAACATTTTCTACCTGGGTGGTAGCTTCCCCCAAAAACTCTCCTACCCTCACTTAGCCCCAGCTTTTCCAGTTTTCTCCCCTATTCTGCTTCTTATCATATTATCTTCCAGCTTCAGGTCGGTTTCCTTTATTTCTCTTTGAATTTGCTTAACAGAGAAAGGATCTGGATCTGACCTAGCAAACAGAAATTCTGCCTTCCCAGTCCCCCATCCTATGGGACTCCATGGGGTCTTTGCAACCTTATAGCTTTCTTCCGGAAAGGGAGACAGAAGTCTCCCCAAGGAACACCACTGTGACCCTACATTCTAAGCTAGGTGCCCCTCTATCACAGCACCTATCATACAGGTCTGGAACTTTTGCCTTACCTATCTCAGCCACAGATCAGTTTGTATATGATACTAGGGAGTGAACCTGAGGCTCTCTACCACTGAAATCCAGTCCCAATCATGTTTATTGTTTTTATTTCAAGACAGGGTCTCACTAAGTTGACCAGCCTGGCCTCAAACTTGGGATCCCCTTGCCTCAGCCTCCCAAGTCACAAAGATTATAGTCATGCATGGCTCATACTGTGAACTCTTGGAGGATAGGGACCATGTCTTTCTTTTTATTGTCCTCTGAATGAACCCAGGACTTTGTCACAAATTCTACAAAAAGCCCATTTTAGATCTGATGTAGACAGTTCCTTGGTATAATTATTTTCTCATGCTAATGTGGGGGTTGGAAAGTGAGACAGGCAAAGGGAGAGATTCAAGGGAAAGAGAAGCAGCATGTACTGACCCCTTGCTAGAAGCCAAAAACATTGCCAAGCATTTACATTGTTACAATCTTAAGTTCTGACAACCTCTCCATAAGGCAGACAGCAGCATACCCATTTCACAGATAAAGGAAGGTTCATGCAGATCAAGTGATTAAAGATTATATAGTACACATAAGTAGCAGGGCTTGGTTTCAGTTTAACTCCAAAATTCTGTCTTTTCCAAATGCTGAGGGAGCATGTTTATAACAGTTTGTTTGAGTTTTTGTTTTTTTTTTGAACCCCAGGGGTGCTTTACCACTGAGCCACAACCCTAGTCCTTTTTATATTTTGTTTTGAAACAGGGTCTCACTAAGTTGCTTAGGGCCTTGCTAAGTTGCTGAGGTTGGCTTTGAACTTGCAATCCTCCAGCCTCAACCCCTGAGTCACTGGGATTACAGGTGTGCACCACTGCACCTGGAAGATTACAACTTTATAATCCAATGGTTTATTTATTAAAACAAAAGGAATAAGCAGTCAATTCTCAACGAGAAATTAAATCTATATATTTTACTCTTCAGACTCATTTTCAGGCCAATTTTAAAATACTGCTCATTTGTATCTACATTATCAAGAAAGTAAAGTGTGCTAGTGTATCTCTGTGAAGTTAGACATGTGTGTGCGATGTATGTCACTGTTTGTGTGCATTTGTGGGGCCTGTTGCTGGTTTTCCAACTGCTTAAATCTACTTCCTCCCCTCCCTTTCCTTCCCAAGGCTACTTAAGTGCTCCGGGCCTGTCCCCATATAAGGTCCTGCCTGGAGAAGTTGTTCAGGATTGTTGCTCCCGCACCTCCCCAACCCCCCTCTCTCTGAGCATTTTTAGAATTGGTGGTTTCCTCCAGCTGTCAGCTGGTTACTACTGTTGCCAAAGCTTCTGGCTTCTTCCCAGCAACAGTCAATGGGGAAGATATTGGGATGGCTCAGAAACACCCTATTCGCCAGTAAAATGTTAAGAAACTGAAATTCACTACTTTGCCCTTCCTACCCCCCAACCCCTGACCAAGAAGATTCTGGTTTTGTCACTTAACTGTCAATCTGTTTTATTTATTTATTTATTTAGAGAGAGAGAGAATGAATCAACTTTATTCAGTTTCCCACATGGCCCTCGTTCCTATGACAGCACGAATCTGCTTCCTCATGCGTGGCAGGCAAGCACCCCAACCACTGAACCACCACTCCAGCCCTCAATCTGGTATTTTTTTTTAATGGAGTTTCTTTCTTTCTTTTTTATTTAGTATTATTATTATTTATTTATTTATTTATTTATTGGAAAGCAGGGACAGTGAGAGAGAGAAAGAGAGATGCAATTTTTTTTAATTTAGTTTTTTCGTGTGACTTTCATTCCTCGGACACTCATTGTGTACATGGTGCTGGGGTTTGAACTCTCGTACTCGCACATGCAAGGCAAGCACCATAACCACTAAGCCACCGCTCCAGCCCCTCAATCTGGTATTTTAAAAAACAAAATATTGTGGCTGGAGTGGTGGCTTGGCGGTTACAGCGCTTGCCTGGCATGCGGGAGGATGTGGGTTCGAACCCCAGCACCACTTACACAATGCAGTGTCAGAGCAACGAAAGCCACATGAAAAACTAAATAAAATTCTCTCTCTCTCTCTCTCCCCCCCTCCCTCCCTCTCTCTCTCTTAAAAAAAAATACTGTAATACTGAATGAAAATGAAGGAAGTGGGGCTAGAGATGGAGTAGAAGTATAAAATGCCCATTCCACAGAACCCTCTAGAAAATTTGGCTCTCCCACCTCCCATCTCCACTACAAAAATAGTGCTTGGACAAATTCTCAGATTTTCTCTGTTCTAACCACAAAACCTGAGAATCTTGGGGGCAGGAAGAGAATAAAAGAAATTGGACCAACTCAGTTATTGCTTCATTCTTTTTCCCCACCTCAAATAATCATGCACAACACTTGCATCTTATAGCATGGCTGTCCAAACTCTGCTTGAGCTTCTCTAGGGACAAGGATCTTACTTCTTTGTCAGTCATTGCCTCTTCTTTTTCCAGTTCATTATTCCCTCTTTTCACTTCTAAGACTAGACACATAAGTTCCCGTGCCTTCTTTCTTCCTGTTATTCCTGTATCTGCTCCTGCCTATATACCCACATCCCAGTTCAGACCCCTGAAGGCATTAAGTGAAGAGACAGAGCTCATCCTGGCACTTTTAGGGAGGTATATGTCCCTACACTCCTAGCAAGAACTTTATTGGCCTCCTATTTTCAGGATATCGGGTGGACCCTATAACCTGTGTCCATGAGGTGTGGTATGGAGATCATTCCAGAATGGGATCAAGCCTTGCCTAAGATTGAGGGATAGGACCCAACTGCTGAACCGCCACTCCAGCCCCAAGAAGTTTTCTTCAAATTAACATATATGAAAGTTGGGGCTGGAGCAGTGGCTCAGTGGTTTCAGCGGTTTCAGCACTTGCC